>JANAVB010019474.1:0-49560 GCA_029216955.1 Iris pallida
GCGAGCTTACGCCATGACAGTCGAGGATGCTCAGGCAGTGGGAGAGGTGCTTGCAGGTTCTGTTCTTTTCGATTCCATTCCCACCTTGCCTCATTATATCTATCTTGAAATTCAATTCCATCTGTTCTTATCTGCTTTCTTATCTGTTGATAAGTTTTAATCTGGCATTTCTTTTCGATTTGGTTTTCTTCTGAGATGAATCATATGGGCTAGGTCACCCAGTTATGGAATCTAGAATCTTCGGCAGTCGGTTTAGCTGGCATAGTGAGGACTATAGTCAGATTTAGGACGTATTCTCGGGTGTGGGAATTTAAGGTTTTCGCTGCCAAGCATACGGCAATGCGAAAATTTTAAATACCATAATTCTAGAGGTATGTACCTTAGTCGAGGACTCTGTGATTATCGTAGCCTTGCCCACTAGCACGACGAAGATTCTGAGTGTCATGATTTTGGACAGACGCATATGATTATCTGACGGTATGTTTGAGACTTTGATTGTGGGGTGTTTGACCTAGGAGACTGCTACCATCTTAATTTCGAGGACGAAATTTTTATAAGGTGGGTAGGATTGTAACACCCAGTTTCTAAAATGAGAGTAATTTTGAAATTTTGTAATTATAATTATATTAATGATATTTATTTCATATTAGAATTTTTAGTAATTTTTAATTAATTTTAAACTATTTAAATTTATGACTTGTGATTTTGGTGTTGTGCTAGTGATTAGTAGATACTGCCTACCTTAGAGCCTAGCCATGTGATTAGGGTATTTTTTGACATTTTTAGGGTTATTTGGATTTATTATAATTTATTAGAATTTATGGGAATTTTTAGGATTTATTTTGGATTTATTTGGACTAGTTTGATTTTTTGACTAGTTTTGACTCATGTAGACCAACCTAGGAACTAACCATAGTTAGTTGGGTTTGGTTAGGTCAAGTGGACCCTAGTCTAACCTAGTGTGACTCAAGTTAGTGGTTAGTGATTCATTAGAACTTGAATTAGGAAATTAGGAATCAAGTTATTTGATAAATGGCTTGTGATTACACAAGTCATTTTGTGACTAAACTAGATAGGACTAGCTAAACCTAGCTCAACCCCCACCCTAACCTAACATGGCTGACCAGCTAGGTTTAACCTAGGGATTCCCCCTATTTAATCTCTCCTAGTTTTTAGGGCTAGCCTCTTTTAGGGTTCTTTCAAAGTTCTAAGGAAAGAGGTGAGTCCCATCTTCCTAAATCATTAAAATCCATTTTGAATCCTTTTTCCTTCAAACCAATTCCATTAAGACCTAAATTTCTTCCTCTTGCTGGAATTAATTGGATGCAGGAAGAAACAATTTGTGGGACTTGGAGGCTTGAGGAGTTCATTGCTTTTGGGGACTTTTTCATTGGAAGTTCACAAGGAGGTAAATTCTTCAAATCTCCATGAAACTTCATGTAGTCTTCACCAATAGGAAGCCCTAAGAGTCCCCCTAATGCCTGGATAAGGTTCGTGTCCTGTATCAGTGGTTTCGTGTCCATTCTGGACACGTATCAAGCACTAGTCGAAGGTGTTTGACAAAATGCCTCAGTGAGCATTTTGTATCAATTTCGATTTTGTTTTTGAATAGGAAGTGTCTTTTTGTTGTGGCTTACACGATTCTAGGGTTCTGAGTTTGATTCAGTGTCGTGTCGAGTCGTTTTGACACGTGTGCACACGCGGTTGGACACGCAGCGCAGCCTGGCGGATCCCCTGCTACTCGGGGGTTCCACAGGACACGACACTTTATATTTGGACACGAATTTTTGTGGGGACTTAGGGGCACCTTCTGACATCATGCTTACAAATTTTCGTTGGATTTTATGGTCGGGTTGGGGAGTAATCGACTGTGCACTGGGAATGCACTGCACTGTGTGCATGCTGATTATTGCCACTGATACGGCGTTATAGCGTCGGACACGACACACTAGGTCAGGGTGCAGGTTGACCTAGACCTAGCCCCAGTATAGGGGTACACATGTGTGCGAGCATGAGGCCTAGTTTGGCCTGTATCGTGTGCACGACACGCGTGCACACGTGCACGACACAGTGCACAAATCTGGCCTGTTTCACACTGATTGTGTGTATCATTGCTTGGACACGTTTGTGTCCATCTTGTTGGACACAAACAGGTTTTTGGACACTTATTTGTGGTGTATATACATTACCAACTTCTTAATTTGAAATTTGATATGTTTTTATTGGGTGTTAGCACATTTCCAGTTTTCAAGTTAAGTATCAATATTTTGTTTCCTTCCAGTTTTAAAACCCGAACTTGTCATCTATTTTTAATCCAATTATTGCTGTTAAATTATTAGTTTTAGACCTTAAATCAGTTCTCCTATTAGTAGTCTTTTTGTATTGATTTATGGGTTGTTTGGTGGTGTGGGATTCAAATGAGGATTTCTAAAAAAAAAACTGAAACTGCATTGGTTATTATGTTGATACTGTACACTGATAGAAACCTGAGATCAGGACTCCTTTGTGTTTAAATCTGATTGTGTATTATATGGGAATGACTGTTTGGGGTTAACTGTTAGGAAATCTGGGATTCCTTTCATTTTCTGTTTCCATACCTGAGAGTATGGGGCTGTTTTGAACTGTCTTAACCTGAGATTAATCTAATGTCTGAAAACTTAGTTACATGTCAATTCTCCACTGTTTTGAATCCTGAAAACTTTTACACTGTTGGCATGGAGGGGGGGACTTTGGCATGAGATAGACTTCGAATGCCAGGACTGAACTGAGAACATACATTCCTGTCAATTGTCCCACACACACAGTTCACTGTTGTATTTTTCCTTTCACTCACACACCTGAAACTTAAGTCTCAACACTCTCACACATTAGATCCCCCTCACTGTCACACCCTAATACCTGTGACACCCTTACACATTTGCTATAACCTAAGAATTTAGGATTTAGTATCATTTTTCTGTTGAGTTTGGTTTTGAGCTATGTTAGATAGGTTAACCTGTTAAATATGTTAACTGAAATTTGAAATAACTGAAATGGTATTGAATTCATGATTCATTTCTATATAAGTGTATGGTTATTGCAATGTGAGATAGCAATGTGTGTAGGCTTTTGGGTTCATAATTACTGTGAACTCATGGTTGATAAAACCTGAGATTAGGTTGTAAAATCTGAAATTGATTGCATGTAAGTATAGGCTTGATGTTGATATTTGAACACTGTTACACATCCACTAATTCATGTATACACTATTCCTATGCAGCCTATCCACATACACATTGTTTATGTTTCACATTTCATCAGTTCACTCACTGTTCATGTTAACTGTCTTGTACACATTGGCTCACCCTCACATGCCTTTGGCTGTGCACACATGCCCTGCACATATAAAACCTGAGATTGTACACCCATTGACACTCTCTTAACCCTCACCCTCTCATGACACACATAGGCCATCATATTCCTGAAAACTGTTTTCCTCACTTTGCCAAACACACACACATTTTCACATCATCACTCCCTTCACACACACAAGCATGTACATACACATCATCCCTCACTCACACACATTAGCATGCACACTTGACACCATGTTCACTCTCACACACCTTCATGTACCATGCCACACCTTCACACTCACATTATATCACCATTTCACTCTCTTAGCTCACACCCTCCACACATACACACATGTGACACTCTTTGATTCTGTCAACACTATACACACATGCTCTACACACACATTTACATGTACCTATGAACATGCCCCTCTCTATACCTCTATTTATGTTCACATGCTATTATGAGCACTTTTCTATGGATATATTCTAAGGGCCATGCAAGTATAGGCCAATAACCTATACAAGCCTGGTTTAACCCTTGTATATGTACCTATACATATAAGTACCTATATGCATACTTGTTCATAGAAGTGTTGTGTGGTTGTGGCTTGTATAGCCTAGTTATGAGGTGTGTTTAGCTAGGGTAGACTGGTTAGGCCTAGAGAGACTTGATTGAGTCTAGGTTGACCAAGTTGACCTAGTTTTGACTAGATAGTTGACTGAAGTTGACCAGGGTTGACTTTAGTCTAGAATTGACCTAGATTCATGTAGAGTGCATAGTAGAACATTTTACTATTCTGGACATGTTATGACTTGTACTGTTCTATAGGAGACAGACACCACTCCTCGGACAGTATATCTCTTCGGACGTTCAGGATACCAGGCGAGTACATTCTCTGATCATTTCATATCCTGCTTAGAATTATTTTCCTGCTTTAAATTACTTTACTTGATACTGTCACGTTGGTCACACGGATTGGTACTATATGGATCTTTTCATGAGATGTTATCCCCCTCGGGAGCATCGGATACAGCATATTTTGTGCGTTTTACGAACCATCACGTATCTCTATGCTTCCTCTGATTCACGAACCGCCTGTGACATATGTACTCTCATGTTCACAGAGCCCCCATGAATCACCTTCACGTACCACTCATTTTATGAGCCATGTGAAGTTTTACGAACCTTAACATAACTTGAACGGATCCTTGTGTATTGATTGGGGTTGGGGGAGTAGAAATAGACATGTGAATATTATCCAAGTAGCTGTAGTCATGAACCACTCCCTTAGCTGTAGTCATGAACCTCATATGCCATTCACATGTTTATATTTTACTCTGACTCACTAGTCACTATTAGCTCTCTACTTATAGTAGATATTTCCATTATAGTTTCTCTCTCTGTTTACATACTGCATTTCTTCAGTATCTATATCTTACTTTACTGCATGATTATATTTTCTAACCTGCTATGAACTGTTGAGATGTACTGTACTCGCTCTTGTCCTGACTGGACCTGTTGAAAATATTACAGAGGATGAGGAGGAGGCCCTATGTACCACTTATTACGGAGCAGGATTAGACGACACCTGCGACCTGGTTCCTCTGGAGGACCCAGCTGCAGTACAGGATGCTACTCCCAGAGTCTAGGCTAGATAGCTAGACTTTAGCTTTTCTTTCAGCATTGTTATTTGAATTTCAGTTGTTGTTCTGAGATGTAGTTTATATTTAGAGACTTATTTTGAGCTGGATGTTCTTGAGTTATTTATACACTTAGATTTTCTCTCTCTTAATAGTATTACATTGTGTTTCTGATCTCTCTATCTACCTTTACTATTCTATATCTGCTTTAGATGTGATTGAGACTGTTCTGTTATGTCACCTCCATTCGGAGTGTATATACTGTACAGGTACCTTTTATTGTTAGATGATTGACCTAGGACAGTGTTCTACCGCCGACACTGCGGCGTAGGCTGGGCGTTGTTACGTTCTCGTACCCTCACAGTGGGTGCGGGTCGTGACAGATGGCCACCACACTGACGTACGCCGACGACTGTTCCCTCCGCCCGATGATGATCTCCACGCTGTCGTCGAACCTTTGACCCACCACCGAGGCCCTAGGTCGCCACCTAGGGTGAGAACATCTCTTTCTTTTTCTCTCTTCCCGAGCTCTCTTGAGCTTACTCTCTGGCTTCCATCTACTCTCTCTCCTCTCTCTCGAAACTATTATTTGGGGTAAAGGGATTAATGGGTCAGCACCAGCAGCTCTTTTGGGATTTAAAGTTGGGGTGTGGGTGTAGTAATAGTTATTAAGTGAGAGTGAATGACTCAGCATGTGACTTCCCCTCTCTCTCTAAATTTTACTTTGAATTTTAGGATTGGGTCGTGTCACGGCAGACTTTAACCCCCCTTATTGATTAATGAAGGTTAAATTGACCATTGATTGTTTATTACTAAATTAATAGTTAGGTGTAGATTGTTATTGTTAGGATTATATACTAAAAGCATCACTTTTGTAGTAACCTTATTTTCTTAAATTTTGAATAAGAATCATATAGGCATATATTTGCATATTGTATTTGTTGCAAGTGTTAATGCAAATGTCTGATATTCTATATTATAAATAATATGGTGTGTGGTGTCACATAGAAGATCATATTATCAGTTCCTTATAGAATAATAAATAGTTCACAACCTAGATGGATTTGGACAATCTATTGGAAAGGTTGTAGTGTAATCTGGTATTAGTCTATCTTGACTATAGGTTTACACTAGTACACTTTGTATGTATTGAACATGACCATTAGAGGTTGTTCTCTTTTTACTGACTACATAAGAGAACAAACACCTCTGTTATTATGGATGCTTGTGCTCTTTATTCGGATATAATAACAGACATGTATATGCAGTGTGCATTACTTTGACTTATAAAGAGTGAGATTCATTATGGGTCAACAACCTCTATGAATTGGGTAATAATATGGTATGTATGATAGTTTGTTAATTATAAATGGAATCCATGTCCTTATACATCGGGTTGATAAGGAGCTCATAAGGATTGTCATATAAACCCTATGGGTGGATTATATCTGATATGACAAATAAAGTTGAACGATATTACTTAAGGATAAAAGATGTCGAATCAATATAGTTGTCAGTAACTTAATTTGATCGATAGACATTCGATATCTAAACATGGGGTGCCAAACGAGCATATAATAAAATGAGCCCATAAACATAATTTGGGATTAGGAAGGTAGTGCAACAATAGCTTATTAGTGGACCGAGCTATTGTTAATGGGCCTGGATTGTGTGTTCGGGCTGAACACGGGATATCTAGATCCGTTAGGAGGTTTAACCCTAATTTCTCCTCATGGTCCCTACCGTAGCCTATATATATATATATATAATATATATATTATATATATATATATATATATATATCCTCTATTCTCTGATCGCCAAATTACTGATCAGAAATCTGAATCTTTCTCTAAATTCGTGATTCACGTAAGGAGAGAAAGAGAGGGTTACCAAGGAAAAAAAAAGGTTGGGAGATTGTCGCCCACACGACGTCCAACTCGAGGAAGGAATACGTGCAGAAGATCTTGGGGTCGTCCGCTCGAGATTGCCAGGAATTACTTGTCTTCTTTCCGCCGCAGGTATAATTCGTGAACCCTAGTTTCCGCCTATGAAGGGTTAGAACACGTATTCAATCTGTTTAACTTTCTATCGATCAATACGCACACCAAAGTAACGGTCCTGGAAATCCCCGAATAGATCTGCGCAGTACCAAATTTTGGATTCGGATAGTTGAGGACGGAGCAGAAAAGATGACCATAATATTTGGATTTTTTTCTTATTTGTTGTTATTTTGTTTTTTCTGATTATGCATGTTTATTATTGTGTGGATGTTTTTTTGAAAAATGAAGCCTATATTAATAATAGACAACATGGACATAATATCAACTAGTAGAAAAAATCCTATTATTAAATAACTAAGTAAGAGAGGATATTTATTTAGTATAAATTCTATGGTCTCCATTACTGGTTTGTAGGTGATGTAATTATACTTGTGCATTGGCTTTAGTGCCTTCCTCCATATCGGATGAGTATAATTGTGGATCACATGTACAAACTCCCTTAGAGATAATTGTAGAAAGTTGCTGAGTATGTGTTCACTTCTCCATCTTAAGGAACTCATTACAAGGTAATGGACTTAGTATTAAGTAATGGTATACACTTAGATACAAATAATGGTATCCTTCCTCCCCCTGGACTCACATTTATTGACGATTATTCATGGTATTGATACATTTATTTGATGTACCGTAAGTCTGAGTGCTTTGAGAAGTTCAAAGAGTACAAGGCTGAAACAGAGAAACATCATTGAAAATATATCAAGTCATTACGATCAGATCGTAATGGCGAGTACCTCTTTGGAGAGTTTAGGAAATATTTATCAAAGGCTAGGATTATATCCCAATTGACTACACCTAGAATGCCTTAGCATAATGGTGTAGTCGAAAGAAGTAATAGAACTCTTATGGAGATGGTTAGATCAATGATGAGTTATTCGAATTTACCAAATTTATTTTGGAGATATGCCTTAAAGACTGCAGCTTATATTTGAATTTGGTTCCTTCTAAGCCAGTACCTCTTACTCCCAGAGAGCTATAGATTGGGTGTAAGCCTAATCTAAAATATGTTCGAATTTGGGGTAGTCCAGCACATTTGCTGAATAGAAAAGCAGATAAATTAGAATCTCGTACAGAAGTACGCTTGTTTGTAGGCTATCCAAGAACGAAAGAAGGTTTATTTTATAGTCCTAAGGATCAGAAGGTCATTGTTAGCACCAATGCCTGATTCTTAGAGGAAGACTATATGATGAACCATAAACCCACGAGTATAGTTGTTCTAGAAGAACTGAGAGGTGCGACACCAAGTACTTCAGTACGAATAGTACAAGAGGATGAACCACAATTAACTGCACAACGTGTCATAAATGTTATACCACAACCGAAAGTGCCTCGTCGTAGTATGAGGGTTGTGATACAACCTGATAGATATATGTTCTTGGGAGAGTCGTCAGACTTCGTCCCTCAGGAACAAGATTTGATCCCTGTACCTACAATGAAGCACTCCAAGATAAAGATGTAGAGTCTTGGCAAAAAGAAATTATATCTGAAATAGAATCTAAAGATTCCAATCAGGTCTGGGAGTTGAAACCTTTAAAGTTGAAACCTTTAAAGCCGTTGGATGCAAGTGGTTCTATAAGGCAAAAAGAGGATCAGACGGTAAAGTTGAAACCTTTAAATCTCGGCTTGTTGCAAAAGGTTTTACTCAAAGAGAGGGTATTGATTATGAGAAAACCTTTTCTCCAGTAGCCATGCTTAAGTCTATCCATATTCTTTTATCTATTGCAGCTCATCTCGATTATGAGATTTGGTAAATGGATGTCAAGACAGCTTTCCTTAATGGAAGTCTTGAGAAAGACATCTATATAAAGCAACCAGACGGGTTCATTGAAAAGGGCCAAGAACATCTTGTTTGTAAGCTCAAGAAGTCCATTTATGGACTTAAGCAAGCTTCTAGATCTTGGAACATATTTTGATCAGGTGATAAAATTCTATGGATTTGATCAATGTCAGGATGAATCATGTGTATATAGAAAGTGTGACAAAAACGTAGTGGTGTTCCTAGTACTTTATGTGGATGACATCTTGCTCATTGGAAACAATGTGAAGGTGTTATCTGATGTAAGGGTATGGTTATCCAAACAGTTTGATATGAAGGACTTGGAAGAAGTAGGTCATCCTTGGGATCAAAGTTCTACGAGATCGTAAGAAAAGGATGTTGGACTTATCCCAAGCTTTCTATATCGATACTGTACTGACTCATTTTACTATGCAAAATTCTAAGAAAGGTTTCTTACCTTTTAGACATGGAATTGCACTATCAAAGGAGCAGTGTCCGAGGTCACCTAAAGAGATAGAGAACATGAAAGCAGTCCTTATGCTTCAGCAGTAGGAAGCTTAATGTATGCAATGCTATGTACGAGACCAGACATCTACTTTGTCGTTGGCATGGTCAGGAGATATCAATCTAACACAGGACAAGAGCATTGGACTGCAATAAAGCATATTTTGAAGCACCTGAAAAGGACTAAAGAGTATATGCTAGTTTACCAGGAAGATAGTTTAGTTTCTTTACGGTATACAGACTCGGATTTTTAGTCAATAGGGATTCCAGGAAATCTACCTCAGGTTATGTGTCTACGTTGGGAGGTGGAGCCATTGTGTGGAGGAGTATCAAGAAAAAATGTATTGCTGATTCTCCCATGAAAGCCGAGTATGTGGCAGCCTCTGAGGCAGCCAAAGAAGCGGTTTGGCTTAGAAACTTTCTGTTGGACTTGGATGTGGTACCTAGTTTGCCTAAGTCTATTACACTTTATTGTGATAATAGTGGTACAGTTGCAAACTCGAAAGAACCACGAGCCTATAAGAGAGGTAAATATATTGATCGCAAGTACCACCAGATATGAGATTTTGTAAAGAAAGAAAAAGTTCTGTGATCAAGATAGCATCAAACGACAACGTAGCTGATCCTTTTACAAAGAGCTTACCAGCTAAGGCTTTTGATAATCATGTTGAGGGAATGGGAGTCAGATATGTAGCAGCATAGGTTTAAGTATAAGTGGGAGATTTATAATAGTATACTGAAAGCAATACTTTAAGAATAAGTGGGAGATTGTTAGGGTTATATAATAAAAGCATCACTTTTGTAGTAACCTTATTTCCTTAAATTTTGAATGAAAATCATATGGGCAAATGTTTGCATATTGTATTTGTTGTAAGTATTAATGCAAATATTTGATATTCTATATTGTAGATAATATGGTATATAGTGTTACAGAGAAGATCATATTATCAGTTTCCTATAGAATATATAAATAGTTCACAACCTAGATGGACTTGGACAATCTATTGGAAAGGTTGTAGTATAATCTGGTATTAGTCTATCTTGACTATAGGTTTATACTAGTACACTTTGTGTGTATTGAACAGGACCACTTGAGGTTGTTCTCTTTGTACTGAACAGGACCGCTTGTGTGTATTGGGATCGTCCGCTCAAGATTGCCAGGAACTACTTGTCTTCTTCTCGCCGCATGTATAATTCGTGAACCCTAGTTTCCTCCTATGAAGGGTTAGAACACGTATTAAATATGTTTAACTTTCTATCGATCAATATGCAAACCAAAGTAAGGGTCCTGGAAATCCTCAGTTCCATCAGTTATATTATTAAACTTATTATTATTTATGGTAGAGTTGGTATTAATGGATGTTATTTTAAATCAGACTGGCTTTAAGGCCCAGAAGATGGCCATATTTTGGATCCTATATATATATAGTAGGATATTTTATAATTAGTTGAGTTTAATATATATATTTGGTCTTTAATGATGAGCTATATGGCCATTTTAGTTTAAATATGTAGATTTATAAATAAATGGGCTTTGAGCCTGACATATCAACATAGTTTTATTTGATATAGGCTTTGAGCCCATTAGTAATATTTCCTTTTATAATTTTGCTAAATGTTCTATGGGTAGGGTCTGACCTTGGGCCTTATGATATGGATTATTAGGTTTGAGTTAAAATCTTTATATAAATAAATGTTTAAATGGGTTTTCATAAAAACTAAGTATATTGGTTGGTTATATAAATTTTAGTTCACTTAAATTGTTTTTTGTAACTTTATGATATACTTTATTATATATATGGCTTCTAAGAGCTACAAGTACTTCCTATTATTATTATAATGGCTATTGTTCTTGTCTTCTTCCCGCCACAGGTATAATTCATGAACCCTAGTTTCCGCCTATGAAGGGTTAGAACACGTATTAAATCTGTTTAACTTTCTATCGATCAATACACAAACCAAAGTAAGGGTCCTTGGAATCCCCAGTTCCATCAGTTATTATTATTAAACTTATTATTATTTATGGTAGAGTTGGTATTAATGGATGTTATTTTAAATCAGACTGGCTTTAAGGCCCAGAAGATGGCCATATTTTGGATCATATATATATAGTAGGATATTTTATAATTAGTTTAGTTTAATATATATATTTGGTCTTTAATGATGAGCTATATGGCCATTTTAGTTTAAATATGTAGCTTTATAAATAAATGGGCTTTGAGCCTGACATATCATCATAGTTTTATTTGATATAGGCTTTGAGCCCATTAGTAATATTTCCTTTTATAAATTTTGCTAAATATTCTATGGGTAGGGTCTGACCTTGGGCCTTATGATATGGATTATTAGGTTTGAGTTAAAATCTTTATATAAATAAATATTTAAATGGGTTTTCATAAAACTAAGTATATTGGTTGGTTATATAAATTTTAGTTCACGTAAATTGTTTTGTGTAACTTTATGATATACTTTATTATATATATGGCTTCTAAGAGCTACAAGTACTTCCTATTATTATTATAGTGGCTATTGTTATATATAGTATTATTTAAATTGGAGATTTAGTACTCGAATATTTTCTATGCTTTCAAAATACACAAGTATAGTTTCTAAACGTTATGGATAATTTTTCAAATAGTTATATGTATATAGTTATTCTTTTCCCTTAAATCATAAGTCACGACTATTATTGCCGTTTCTCGTTATTAATTTGATTTTCATATCAAACTCTGATACTGGGCTTCTATACACCAAACTAGGCTATTGGACAATTCTGGACTCGTTGGGACTATATGTACCATCGTTTGGGACTATCTTATGGAGCATAATGTCATACCTATCCTGTGTCGACACGTCTGTGTCGCGCACGTCGACTCCAACCAAATTCACGTGAGTACATCCTCTGATCATTTTTATCATGATAGTATCTATATTTCCTGCTCTAAACTACTTTACTTGATGCTAACACATTGTTATCACGGACCAGTACTATATGGATCTTGTCATGAAATGTTATCCCCTTATCGGTTGCATTGGATATTTCATGTTCATGTACTTTAACATGTACATCTTGTACTCCTTGTATTCGTATTATTCATGTACACTCATGTGCTCTCATATTCTCACACGTGCTTCATGTATAAACAACAATCATGACGTAACGTGTCTTGATTGGATCCTTGTATATTTATCGGGGCGGGGGAATACAAGCGATTATGTCATTAAATCCCTCTAGTGTAATCATGTATATGTCGATTATAAAGTACGTATAGGCAACTCTAGAGGGAGGGTGAATAGAGTATGTGTCGATAATACCCAATTAAAAATAACTCTATTCAAGTCCAATCAACAAAAGTAATAATTAGAGTATAAGTGCGGAATATAAATAGAGATCAGAGAAGCATACGCAGACACAGCAGTTTTTAACCAGGTTTCCCTCGTGGAGGACTAGTCCAGGCTTGAGAACTCTAGCTCAGGATTGAAATATACTATTTGTAAAATAGCGTACAACCACGTGCCTTTACTCAGAATAGCACGCCAACTTCTTACAGATTCGCGAATGGCGAGACTTGGAATTGTTCAAGTAACTTCTTTTGAAACTCTTGCACACGAACTTCTAGTTGACTCACACTGAGCACCTTGGGTGCTTGGAAAGTTTTGTGGCTAGTTAGATGAGAAGAATAACCTCTTGAATATATAGGCTATATGAGAAGATTGGATGACTGAAAATGAGTGAAATCAAGGCCTATATATACTAGTCCAGATAGGCAGAGTTCGGCCAGAACTCTGTCCAAATATTCAAATATTTGGTCGTTGGACAACTAGCAACCAACAAACCCTAAAAATCAGGTCCTAAAATTAAGAGGCAAAGTTCGGCCCGAACTCTGTGTGGGATAGAGTTCGGCCCGAACTCTGTCACCTAGAGGACAGAAAGTTCAAGTTGGCTTTTTGGGCTTGCAGGTTTTGGAGTTTGTTAGGTGGAGCTTGGGTATTAAGTCTAGGGTTAAGATACTCAGTGTGACTCAACTTACAATAGCCTAAACTCAATAAAAAGTAAAAATACAGACTCAGATAACACGTAACAGTAGCACTATCGAAGCAATCGTCGATGATGTCTGTCTTGAACTGATATGTGATGACGTTCTATTTTAGAGCGTGATGGAGCTTGATGTGTCAAATTGGATTATTACAGATATCGTCTTGTTAATTATCAAGATTAGGTTGACTACGATCCAGTTTGGGTTAACAATCTCCCCTATTTTGATAATTAACAAAAACACGATATTTGTATGTCGCAACATTCATACCTGGACGCATGGAATAAAGATAGCTCCCCCGTAGATGAACATGCCGGCTCCTACGTAAATAGATTTGTCCCGAGATAAGTTCTAATCCAAGCAAGCGCAACATAATATATATAGAAGTTCAAAGCACATATCAAGTATTCCCAAAGCAAATATCAAGTATTCTCCCCCTTAGTCATTTAGTAAAATGAAATAATGGCTCCCCCATAAAAATAGACGAAGTGAATACATACAATCACACAACTAGGAACCATAACCATAAAGAGAGAAAGTACTAGCAATTTTATACTTAATACTGAACCAAAGTGCATAGTTTTGATGGAAATACAATGCATAAGGGAAATAGAAATATTATAACTCAAAGCTTTTAAAAACTTCTACATAAAGCAAAAAGAAACTATAGCCTAACATCAACAGCATCAGCAGGTAAACTACGGCCATCATGGAGCACGGAATGGACCAGCAGAGTCTGAAGGGTCGCTGATAGAGCGACGAAGGTAAACAAAGGCCGCGTCCGGGTCCAGATACAGCCTGACCCATGTGTTGTCAATATGGTAAACTTTGCAAGAAGGGTCCCGTACGATAGAGAACGACATCGTAGGATGGGTGTACTATAGGTCATGCAGAAAGTTGCTGATAGAACTCATCTAAAGGATGGTGTGGTAGTCTAACTAGGTCCAGTGGTATTCTTCCAAACGGAAGCGATCGCGCAACATCGCCTGGATGGAATCAAAAGTAACAGCAGGCTCGGGCTCAGGAGCATCAGAGTCAGAGGATGCAGCAGCAGCAATAGTCCTACGTGTCTTGGATAGGAAGGTAGGAGCAGGTAGGAACTGACAGTCATCAAGAGGGATGTTGAAGGCACGAAAAATCTTTGAAAGGTACATGGCATAGACTAAGGATTTTGGTTTTGGTCTCGCACGAATCATCCAATCCATCATCATACGAGAGAAGTTGAACGAAAGACAAAAGTTAAGTTGATATAGAGCTGATATCTCAAGATAAATGACTTCATCGGTAGATCCCGCTTTGGGCAAGATCGAGGAAAAGATGATCCGATGGAGTTCATAAAAATAGTTGTTGAGATATTTGGCTCGAAGCTTGCGAGGACGTGTGTTAGGAGAACACAATGTATCCATGAAACCCTCGAGAGTGGTATCACAGGGGAATTAGAACTGTCGGGTATCAACAAGTTTTTTCCAAGTGTTTGGTTCCGGGAGGTCAAGGTAATCGGCAAGTTCGAAATCGTCAAAAGATATGTCAATGCTGGCGACACGAGAATAAATCCTAGTATCGTCATGAGTTAAATTACAGTAAACATCAGTATGGTATTGAGATAGACAAGAGATGAAGTTGTGACAAGTTCATTGAGGCATAAATCGTGAAAAAGTGCGTCATATGTCGAAAATATTGTAAAGTTTATCGGATGGCCTGGGAACACACTACGTGTGTGAAAGTCCATGTACCACTCATTGGATGCATCCAATGAGACAAAAATTTGCTGATTGTAGGTGTTGGGATTTGGTGGAGGTGGTGGATTAAACAAAAGATGACTAGGAAAAGGAGGAGAAGGAGGAGGAGGAGGAGGAGGGTTAGATGAAGATGCCCCCTCACTTTTTAACCTCTTTCCCCTACCAAGTAACTTTGGAGCCATTGATAATGAAAATATGAATTTGAAAGATATGAAAAATAGGAGTTATATCTCACAAAAGTAGTTGGAGATGGAAGAGATCCACCAAAAATCCTTAAATCTTGAGTTTGGGGAAAAATAGCCCTAAGAATTGAGTTTTCTAGGGTTAGGGTTTGAGGAGAAAGGGTTTTGAGGGAGGTAAAAGAGAAAAGTGATGTGAGAGAGAGAGAGAGAGTTCAGGTATATGAGCACTAGGGCTAGCAGGTTGGGTTAAATCGTGGCCGTCAGATCAACAATTGGATAGCTAAGAGCTGCTGGGGGTTCTGGAAGCAGAAACACAGAGTTTGGCCCGAATTCTTTGCAGGGCAGAGTTCAGCCCGAGTTCTGTGGCTCTGGCTCCAGAACAGAAAAAAGGTTTCAAAGACATTTTTGATAAAAAAATCTTGAATTTAAAATTCTGAATGTTACAAGCCATAAAAATAGTGTAGCCATATAATAAATATTGTTTAAAACGATGATCATCACAATGAAACTACTTTAGGTTACCTGTAGGGGCCGGATCCCAGCTAGTCGTAGTCCAAAGACTAGTGCACCGTGTCGCTTAGGCTTTTACGCCTTATTGTCAGAAGGGCCCTTTCGACTTGTACCCAAAGCAATGTTACCATAAATGATGTACGTTATAATCGTTATTTACGCAAGTTCAACTTATTGTATGATAGTTTCATCCAAAATTCCTAACTCTCGACGAAGAAAATTGAAGCGCTCTTCGGCTAGTGGTTTGTAAAAAAATCTGCTAGCTGATGTTCAGTGTCAATGAATTCTAAGTTAATAGTGTCGTGCTGTTGATGATCATGCAAGGAATGATGTCTAATCTCCATATGTTTTGTGCGCGAGTGACATACTGGGTTCTTGTTCAAATTTATTACACTAGTATTGTAAAACCCCTCAAAATATTTTTTTTATTTTTATTAATATTTATTTGTTACTAAATAATGTTAATTGATAAATAAATGCTTTTACACTAATTATTAAATTATTGATAAAGTTTAGAAGTATATGATATATATATATATATATATAGTGTTACTATTTATTGGTTTACCATTAGATTATATATATAAGCTTGTATAGTTTTGGTGTTAAAAATTTTAGCAACTAAACCCAATCCTTAATTTAACCTTAACCTAGTCCCAACCCATTAGGGACCTATTCATTTGGATCTTTCCCATATATATATATTCTTATAGGAGAACCTAATCACTCTCAACCCTAACCCTAAACTTGCCTCCACACAAACTCCACCTCTCCCCATCAAACCACCAGCCCCTCCTCATCTTCCGCGCCTATCTCCTTCCCCTTCACCCGGAGCCCCGCCGTCGACGACGAGACGCGGCGCTTTCCGCGCCCGCATGTAGCAGCCGGCGCCCCCCTCCCCCCCCCCCCCCCCCCCCCCGCGCGCTGTAGCCCCGACCGCCCCGATCCGGCGACCCCCCTCGTCGGCACGACCCCCTCGCGGCGTTCTACCCCCCTGCGGCGTGGCGAGGTAACCCCGACCCCCCTCCCCCGTGGCGCTGTCACATGGATTAAAACCTCTTAGCATGCTTTAAACCAAGTTTTAGTATTTAAATTCTGATTATTCAGTTTTGTATTGAGTGTTATGATGAATAAATGGATGAATAATTAGATCTAAATGTAGGAAATCATTGGTAATTATGTAGGGGTTCTACCCTAATTTTTGTATGAATTAATATTAATTATTAGTATTTATTTATATTTAATTATGAAGTTTCAATGCTAGTAATTAATTAAATGTGTTTACTGTTTTCATTTTATGTAATATTTTGATTACGAATTAGATAAAACTTTGTACATGAAAAAGTTTGTATAATTAATATAGTATTTTAAAATAATTTTTCCAGAATTTTTAGAATTAAATTTATAATTATTTTATGTGAAAAACAGTGAATTAAAACTGTTTAATTAACTCCGTTTGATGCATATTATTTAATTGGTAAATAATTAAATAATATAATTTATATGGAAAATATAGATTTAATTATAAAGTAAATTACGGAAATTTTTCCAGTATTTTATTGGTTTTTAAAATATTTTATTTAGATTTTTCTTGGACGTTTTGTATTAATCAAACTAATTATTAAATACCGTTTTCAATTTATATTATTTAATTGGTTAGTAATTAAATAATATTGTTTGAATAGAAAATGTTTGTAATAGTATATTATTTGTATAAAAATAATTCATTATTTATTTATTATTATTTATAATTATTTAGATTTAGTTGGGTAATTTCTAGATTTATTACATAAGTTGAATATATTATATAATTAATTGTTATTAATTATATAAATGATGTAATTTTTTGAAGTGATAAGATTCTGTTAGAAATGTGTAAATAGGGTATTTAAGAATTTATTTTATGTATTTTAAATATATTTACGAATTTTTAAGACTTAAAAGTAATTTGGAAAATCATGTTTAGGTTTATGTAATAAATTGTGTAATAATTATTTATTGATTTAAATAATTATTAATTTTGTGTTACTACTGTGAATTTAGTTTTAATGATTAAATTTAAGGTTTGTGGTAATTTATTTGGATTTATTTAGAATTATTAAGTACTTATTGTTATTATCCAACTAGTTATTTAATAAATAGTTTAATGATAATAATTCATTTTCTGTAAAATATATATATAATATATATTTATTATTCTGATATTATTTAGTTTATTATTAAAATAGACTAAAAATGATTTTAAGGATTTTTACTATTTATGTTAGTAATATTAGGAATTGTGAATTCATGTGTGTATTAAAATGGTTGGTTAATTGATTATCATTAATTAATTAAGTAATTATTAAATATTTAGTTGTAAATAAATTTCAGAATATAAATGGTATGATAATAAGTATGGTTTACATACTTATTATTGTATAATTATTATTCATAATTATTGATACTAGTTAGCTAGTAGTAATAGATTAATTTAAATTAAAGATTACTTAGCAATTAAATGAATTGTTTAATTTGTTTAATTAGTAATTAATTAGAGATAAATTTTGTTTAGGATTATTTGCTTCTCGGGACTCGGACTCTACTTTAGACCCGGATACTCAGTTGCTGGACACAGGCAAGTACACCTTGCTTGACATTTACTATACAGTATTTACATTTGACCAGTTATTACTATCGTGTGCACTCGTCTCCATTGATGACTACCTTGTATAAAGTTAGTATAAACTTGACACCATCTCAGACATGTATCACATATGAGTGAGTTGAGTGTAGAGGTCCAGTGTTGACTGGCCCTTAACATATGATCTTGAGTCTGTTAGCAGTTTGGTTTAGTTATACCATATTTATGACGTCTCGCATATTGTTCGTACCGCGTATACGGTACGAGTACATTGGGTGGGGAGAGTCTACTAGTGGTGTATGAGAATTCTGTTTCCAAAGTACGCTGGATGCTCGTAGCCCCTCGTTTCTCAAACCGTAGAACGCTTGGTGGCAGTTTCTTCTTCTTCTCCCCCTCTCATGTGCCACAAGAGATGTCTCGAGTGCATTTACACATAGATGGCTAGAACACCTTATTGCTTTCTTGTATTTCCTGTCCTTGTTTGGTTAGAGAAATACTGGGTGGCATTTTTATTAGTTACTTTTACATTACTGCTCAGTATATTCTTGCATGTCATTTTTCTGTGTATTTGTTATGTCCCTCTGAGGACCTGGTATCTTTTCCAGAGCTTGACGAGCACTTATTCCCGGCTGATTACGGAGTAGAGGGACTTGTTGACGACGACTTTGAGGTGGAGCCGCAACCTTGATCCTCTGGAGGCTAGCTACATCTTCAGACGTGGGTTCCATTTCCAGTATTCTATTTATTTCTTTTTGCTACTTCATTTCATTCCAGATGTACTCATTTACTTTTAGTAGATTGTTCTCCTCTAGCCATTGTTGACATTTGGATTCTGTGGCACTGATGATTTTCCATTCAGTTATCTATTACCTTATTTCATGGATGAGACTAGTTTACCTGCCTGTGATGTTACATTATTAGTTTTACTACAGCGTACTACGATCAGATCATAGTCCATTAAATTGGGATTAGCTATGCTTGATTGTACAGCTGGTATGCCACGTGTTCCCGATCCGATTATTTGGAACTGGGGCATGACAAGTATTATCACAGAAAATAGGTATGAGCTTGAATAGTAAGTTATAGTCTTCAAGAGTTTGCTTCATCCATAGAATCTGTGTACAGTAATGACCAGCTGTGATGTACTCAGCTTCTGTTGTGGAAAGTCCGACAGAATTTTGCTTCTTGTTAAACTATAAGACTAAAACCTTTTCTAACAAATGACATGTGTTGCTGGTACTCTTACGTCGACTTTGCATCCCATAAAATCAGCATCGAAATATTCGATCAATTCAAAGAAAGTGGTTTTGGGATACCACAAGCCTACCGTAATCGTTCCTTTAAAATATCTAAAGATATGCTTAACAGCGGTCATTTGTGATTCTTTAGGATTAGTTTGATATATAGCACATAAGCAAACGCTAAACATAATATCGGGACAACTAGCAGTTAAATACAATAGACTATTAATCATACCTCGATACTTACGTTGATCATTTGGTTTGCCGCTTTCATCAGGTTCTAGCTTTGTTGTAGCCATTGGAGTGCTGATAGGTTTGATGTTGTCAAGCTTAAACTTTTTCAGCATATTTTTTGTATACTTCGACTGACTGATGAAGACATCTTGCGAGTATTATTTGATTTTCAGTCCAAGGAAGTAGTTAAGCTCCCCCATCATGCTCATCTCAAACTCGTTCTGCATACAATTGGCAAAATCTTTGCATAGACCCTCATTAGTAGACCCAAATATGATATCATCTACATAGATTTGTACTAGTAAAACAGTGTCATCAAGGGATTTTATGAAAAGTGTAGTGTCAATTTTTTCTTTTGAAAAACCTTTATCAAGTATGAAAGTATTAAGGCGTTCATAATAAGCTTAAGGAGCTTATTTGAGGCCATAAAGAACTTTCTTAAGTTTAAAATATGGTCAAGAAATTTGTGATTTTCAAAACCAGGGGGTTGCTTGACAAAAACCTTTTCTTTAATAAAACCATTTAGAAAAGCACTTTTCACATCCACTTAAAAAGTTTAAAGTTTTGGAACTTTACAAAGGCGCAAAGCATCCGAATAGATTCAAGTCATGCAACAGAAGCATACGTCTCTTCGTAAACGATACCCTCCTCTTGGTCGTATCCTTGAGCTACGATACGAGCCTTGTTGCAAATGACCGAACCGTACTTATTAACTTTGTTGCGAAAAACCCATTTGGTACCAATGATTGAATGATTAGCAGGTCTAGGCACAAGTTCCCAAACCTGATTTTGTTTAAATTAGTTGAGTTCTTCTTGCATTGCATATATCCAAAATTCATCGTTAAAAGCTTCTAAAACATTTTTAGGTTAAACTTGAGAAATAAAAGCAATGCTAGCAATAGAATCTCTTAAAGAAGATCGAGTAGTTACCCCTTTCGATACCTCACCTATTACCAAGTTTTCTGGATGTGAAGGTTGAATTGGAACTTCTTTGGTAAGCTCTCCAGAGAACTGGTTTTGGACGGTGTATCCACTGGAGTAGAATTTGATGGTTCATCATCATCGGAAATGATAGATATACTATTCTCCTCAACAAAAGTTACGTTAGTAGACTCTTCAACAATCATGGAGCGTTTGCCAAGAGTCCTATTCTTCTGCTCCACAAAACCATTTTGTTGAGGAGCTCCAGGACAAGAAAACTCATGATTAAAGCCATTTAAATCACAAAACTTTTCAAAATCAAAATTTTGAATTTGCCACCATGATTGAAACCTGAAATGGTATCATTTTTTTACAAGAAAGAAAACCCAAGTGAATCTTGAAAAATCATCAACAATAACGAAAGCATAGAGTTTTCTGCCAAGCCTAGCTACTCTACTAGGACCAAATAAATCTATATGGAATAATTGCAAAGGTCGAGTGGTACTTACAATGTTGATGGATTTAAAAAAAGATTTGGAAGCCTTATTCTTTTCATATTTGGCACATACCGTGTCCTTTTTGAATGCTATTTCAGGCAATCCTCTTACTAGCTTCTTAATAGATAGTCTTGATATGGTGTCCATGTTAGCATGACCAAGGCGCTGATGCCATAATAGCCTTTCATCTTTGTGGGCATAAAGGCATCTACCTGCACTGTTAGTATCTCTAGATAGATATAAAATATATATGTTATCTTCCCTTATCCCTTCGAAAGCAATATCTACAGATGATTTATCATAGATAAAGCATTTAGTTTTACCGAAGTTAATATCATATCCATGATCAGAAAGATGACTAATGTTGAGCAGATTATGCTTTAATTCGGTCACTAAACAGACATCCTTAATAACGGAAGAAGGAGGATAACCAATTGTACCGTTACCTATGATATAGCCTTTCAGATTATTGCCGAAGGATACTTATCCTTCCTTTTTATCGATAGTGTTACGAATAGATTAGCATCTCCAGTCATATGTCGCGAGCATCCACTATCGATAATCTATTTGCTTCTAGTTTAAGAAGGAAGGTCCACCTACACTATGAGTAGATGTGACCTTTGGTACCCAGATTCTTGTGGATCCTGAAAAGTTAGTCTTCAGTATCCATGCATATAGATTAATATCCACTAGTTTTCTAATTCTACACTATGGTGATATGTGTCCATGTAAACCAAAGTAAGTACATGTAGCGTGCATATTGGTATTGGGTGCAGGATGATAGTGATGTCTATATGTGGATGTAGAATGATGATAACTATATGTAGTAGTAGGATGATAATAATAATTACGTATAGCAGCAGGATGACTATAACTACGTGTATGTGTTTTACGTGCTGCATGGGAGTAGGTATACATAAAGGCAGGTTTTTGTGTGGTATGTGGATAAGTGTTCTTGTAATGACGTGCTCTTTGTGTTGAGCTGTCTGGTGTTTAGTGTAAGTGTTGTGATTATGAGACTGAGTTTGAGGTTGAATAACCTGTTTACCTAGTCTAATCTCTAATTTCTTAGAGGCAGCATGCAACTCATCATATTTAGCAGTAAGACCATTTATTCTACAGTAGCAATCTTGTACTTGTTTTTCTCTTCAGCAAGTTCTTTATTTAAAGTAGTGATATCATCTCAATAAGAGATTCGGCATCGTATAAGCTTAACTTAAGCTTAGATACCTCCTCAGTATTTTTCGTGGGTGTAGTGTTTTTAAGATTTTCTAATAATCATGAAAGTCTATGGATCTCGGCTTCATGAGCCATGATTTTATCCTTAGCATATTTATATTTTTTAACAACCTTTTTGTGGTCTTCAAGTAGATCACTAAAGGCATCACTTAGTTCATCGGAAAAAAAAGTTGTCAAAAAATTATTTACCTTATCTGAAGTTGCCATTAGGCAGACATTTGTCGTATCTTACGGAGAGTCCGCTTCTTCATTTGAATCACTGGCTTCGCTTTCGTACCAGATGCTAGTGCTGTCATACTTCCTTGAGGTGGCTTCTGTTGTATGGTTTTTCGTATCTGCTTCCTTCTTTGCTACAGGACAATCTTTTCTGACGTGTCCCATCTTCTTGTATCTGAAGCAGGTGGGTTCTTCCTCATCATCTTTTTGTTCCTTCTTCCTTCGGTTGAAGCGTAGGAACTTCTTAAAATTTTGAACCATGAGTGCTTGATCGTCACCTTCAAAATCGTCGTCATCTGTTTCCTCTGAAATGGTTCTTCGGCGATGAGCTCTTAAGGCAATTTCTTTTTCTTTTGGAGCAGTTTCTTTAAATCTTTGAGCTTGATCTCATGTGTCATCAGCTTACCCATCAGAGTTTCTAGTGACATAGCCGTAAGATCATTTTCTTTGATATCGTCATGACCTTAGGGTTCCATATCTTCGGCAATCCTCTTAGCACTTTTCGTATCTTTTCATGGTTGGAATATACTTTGCCAAGGGAAGATAGATGGTTGACGATGTCGAGGAATCTAGTGAACATTTGAGTAATCGTCTCATTTGGCTTCATTTTGAATGCTTCGTATTCTTGTGTCAGACGGCTGATCTTTGATTCTTTAACTTGTGTGGTTCTTCATGAGTCATCTCCAGAAGCCTCCATACTTCGTGTCAGATGGAGCATGTAGAGACCCTGTTGAATTTAGTCATGTCTATTGCACAAAAGGGAGCATTAATAGCCTTAGCATCTAGACTTGCCTGTTTCTTTTCCTGGTCGAATATTTGTCTTAGGGTGTTTCAACAAGAGTCCACTCGATAGCTATTCTGGCAGGTTTCTTGTAACCATCCGTGACGATGGTCCACAGATCAAAAGTCTAAAGGCTTGAAATAAAAACTCATCCTAGTTTTCTAATAGGTGTAGTTAGTTCCGTCAAATAGGGGTGGCCTATTTTTGGACTGTCCTTCACCATAGTTGGAAAAGGTAGGTTTTGTGGTTGTCGTGGATCAGCTCTTAGGATGTTAATCTGTCACGACCCACACCCTAGAGTAAGGATACGAGACGTGGGTACGTCCAGCCTACGCCGCAGTGTCGGTGGTAGAACGCTGTCCTAGGTCAACATACATCTAACAATATATCTCTAAACAGTTTATACTTTCCGAATGGGGGTGACATAGATGTAAATAAACTCAATCACAACTAAGAAAGAGATAGCACGATATGATATAGAACTCAAGAAAAAATAGATGATAAAGTAGTCTAAGATAAAATCCCAGCAATATCCAGAGTACAAACTCAGCTACAGTATACGAAAGACTATATACAACTCAAATCTTTGAACAGAAGTAAAGCCTAGCTAAACAGTCTCATGACAACATAAAATAAGATAAGCCTAACTAAACTAGTCTAGGCAATGGGGGTGATGTCCTCAGCTAGAGCTAGGTCTTCCTGAGGGTCCAGCTCGCAAGTATCATCTAGGGCTGCCCTGTAGAAGGTATCCACACAGGCCTCCTCCTCGTCCTCTGTAATATTTTCAACAGGTCCAGTCAGGACAGGAGCGAGCACAGTACATCTCAACAGTTTATAGCAGGTTAGAAAATATAATCATACAGTAAAGTAAGATACAGGTACTGAAAGAAATAAAGTATGTAACAGTGAGAGAGAGCTGTCATAGAATATCTACTATAAATAGAGACTAACAGTGGCTAGTGAGTTAGAGTACAATATAGACATATAAATGGCATAGGAGATTCTGATAAGACACTATGAAAAGATTCTGATAAGATACTACTTGGGTATTATTCACATGTCTACTTCTACTCCCCCGTACCCCCAATCAATATACAAGGATCCAACCAGGTTATGTTATGATTCCATGCAAAGCCCCCGAAGGGTGATACATGGATGTCCCATAAATGGGGATTCTAGGAGATTCTAGGATACCCAGTAAATAGGATAAGAGATTCTAGGAGACTCTATGATCATAAGAGTATATGTCACAAGTGATCAAAGAACCAATGAAGCATAGTGATACGCCATGTAAGTAAAACGCACAGAACATGTAGTACCCGATGCTCCTAAGGATAACATCTCAAGAAGGGATCCATATAGTACCAATCCGTGTGACCAACGTGACAGTAACAAGTAAAGTATTTAATGCAGGAAATAATTCTAAGCAGGATATGAAATGATCAGAGAATGTACTCGCCTGGTATCTGAGTGTCCGAATAAAATGCACTGTCCGAGGAGAGGTGTCTGGCTCCTAATCAGAACAGCACAGGTCACAATAAGTCTAAAATGATAACAATATGCAATTTAATGCAATCTAGATGAATCTAGGTCAAAATAGGCCAAAGTCAACTCTTGGTCAACCTTGGTCAACCACGAAGTCAAACTTGGTCAACTATGGTCAAACTAGGTCTAACAAGTCTAAACTAGGTCAAACAAGTCATTCTAGGCTAATCAAGTCTATACTAGTCTAAACTAACCTACACTAGCTAGCACATACCTTTACAAGGTTATATGACATTGTCTACATCTAAAAAAAATACTACACATGTGATATGTTATCTAACACAATCATAGAATTACACTAGCATTAGGTTACCCATATACCTATACATAGGTATAGGCACAATCACATCTCATAGATATATATATTACATACCTTACTTTAGGTTCTAATACATATATACATATAGATATACATTACATATATAGAACTCCCATATAATATATACATACATGTTCATTACTTGATATTCATACATATACATATTCATATATATAGACATGTAAATGTATATAGAGAGAGAGGGCATGTGTGTGTGTAAACTGTGTGTGTGTGTGTGTGGTGTGTGTGTGGTGTGTGTGTGTGTGTGTGGTGTGTGTGTGTGTGTGTGTGTTGTGTGTGTGTGTGTGTGTATGTGTGTTATGAGGATGTGTGTGTGTGTATGGATGAGTGTGAGTGAAACATATGAGTGGCTGTGTTAGGGAGTGAGGGTGTAAGAGTGTGTAAACTGTGAGCAGGAAATGAAACCAATTCATTAATACAAAACAGTCCCAGTTTGGATAGTTCAGTTTATAGGAACTTTAACTTCCCATTCCAAGTTCAAAACATAACCAAATCAACCCAACTTCGAACCACTATTAGAAAACATATAGGAGAAATGGTTTAGGGACTTAACCTATCAGTTAACAGCATTTAGAGGGGTTAATTAGATGTCAAAGTTCATATACAAAACCTGGAAATACAAAGACTGAATACCTAGTTTCAGTCCCTACGCAAAAGCCATATTTCGAAATCAAATGTTCACCAAACAACCTAAAAACTTAACCACAATTAGATTACATATAGGAGAATAGTAGTAGGGTCTTAAACATGTAATTTAACATTAAATGGTTAATAAACCAACCAAAGTTCGATTTAAACAGAAGAAAATACTGAATGAACACATGGTATCAGAAACTTGGGTAAATGAGGAAATTTGATAATTAAAACAATTAACGTATAACAATTTTGGTTGGTAATTAATATACTAATAGTGTTCGTGTCAGAGAGGGTGATTCGTATCCACAAAATGGACATGAAGTGTCCAAACAGCAAGTGTCACCCACAGTATAGACTAACAGGACAGTCTCGTGCGGGCAGGACACAGAGTCGTGCAGGCAGGACACGACTCAATGAGTCTTGCACTCGTGTCCCAAGGTCGAGTAGGACTAGGGCTAGGACTAGGACACCTAGTTCGTGTCCTCGACGTGTCCAGCACGAATACGAGTAGCGTATCAGTGCTCGATTTCTCGTGTGCACTGTACAGTAAAAAATTAGTACGACACTGATATATCTTTCGACACGCCACGTGGACACGTGAGACTTGACACGTGGCGTGTCAGTCGCTGCCCCATGGTGCGTGTCGAGTCTCGTGTCATATTAACGCGTGTCGTGACCGCTACAGCCCCCGAATAGCAGGGGAGGACTGTAGCAGCACGCGCACGCGGTGCACCCGTGTCCGCGTGTCCGCCGAGACCCGACATGACACGAAAACAAAACACAGACACTGGAAAACCATAGGCAAGATCAAAACCCTTATTCCTATTCAAAAAGTTTGAACAAAAAGAATCGAAATGCCCTTTGAGGCATTTCGACAAACACCAATGAACAGTGTCTGATACGTGTCCGATACGGACACGTACAGTGTTCAAAACCTAGGGTTTCCTATTCCTACAGCTAGGTTAGGCCTAGGACTCCCTAAATGTGAAATAAAATCAGGGATTCATGGTGTATTAAAGAAATTACCTATGGTTGCAAAATCCTCAAAAAAAACCCCAATAGAGAATGGTTCTCCAAGCTTCAAAACTCCCTCAAATTGTCCCAAACTCTGAATATCCTTTCATAAACAGCAAGAATATAAAGATTAGCACCCAATGCAATTAGTTTGGGGGAAAAGGGATTTAAAAAGGATTTTATATGAATTATTGAACATGGAGACTCACCTCTTCCTCAAACTTTGAAATAATTATGAAGAGAGGCTAGCCCTAATTTCTAGGAGGGATTTTATAGGGTGGGAATCCCAAGGATGGGTATAGTGGCCGGCCATGTATGGGCTTGCGTTAGGGTTGCTAGTGTGTTGGGCTTAGTCATAAATCAATGTTTCTAAAATCACAAGTCATGACTTGTGATCAAAAGCTTTCTATTCAAATCTTAATATTCCTAATTGTTTTCACTAACTAGAGTATGGTTAACTTAACTTGAGCTAGGGTCTCATATCTAGCCAAGTCCAACTCAACTAGGGTTAGATCACAAGTCAAAGCTAGTCAAAGTCAACCTAGTCAACCCTCATTCAAACAATTCCAAAATAATTTCTAAAAATTCCCATAAATTCAAATAAATTCTAAAAAAAATTCAAATTACCCCAAAAATGTCAAAAATACCCTCAAACTAGAAATATGGTAGTGACAAATCTACCCTCCTTAAAAGAATTTCATCCTCGAAATTGAAAGGCGAAATACAACTGATGAGAAGGATAGAAAGTATACCTCACGGTCCAAAAAGATAAGGGTAATGCTCGCGCATCTCATCCTCCCGCTCCCAAGTAGACTCTCCTAGAGAATGATGCCTCCATGCGACACGTACCAAGGGTATCATCTGGTTCCTCAGAACCTTCTCTCGTCGATCCGGTATCTCCATTGGCTGCTCTGGATAGCTGAGAGAAGGCCCAACCTCAATCTCTGAATGATCGAGCACATAGCTAGGGTCAGCCACGTACCGTCTCAACTGTGAAATATGGAATACGTTGTGGACCCCCACAAGTACAGACGGCAAGTCTAGCATGTATGCAACGTCACCTACTCTTCCACTGATAACGAAAGGGCCGATGAAGCGCGGGCTAAGCTTCCCGCCTCCACTAAAACGTATCATACCACGAGTCGAAGATATCCTCAAGAAAACCTGGTCTCCGACCTAATCACAAGCAAGGTCTCAATTAATTATAATAACAAACATGATCAAAAATCACAAACAATCAAACCTAAATATAATCCTACTTTAATCTGTACCTCAAACTCAAACGGCCTCCGGTGGCTATCGGCCCAATACCGATGTCTGTCCTGCGCCAGGCGAAGTCTGTCCCTGATGAGCTTCACCTTCTCGGCTGCGTCAACAACCATCTCTGGCCCCAGTAAAGCTCGCTCACCTACATCATTCCAAGATAAGGGTGTACGATACCTACGCCCGTACAGAGCCTCGAAAGGTGACATCTCAATGCTGGCCTGGAAACTGTTGTTGTAAGCAAACTCCACCAAATGAAGATGATCCTCCCAGGAACCTCCAAAGTCCAGGACGCACGTCCGTAGCATATCCTTAAGTGTCTGAATAGTCCGCTCCGACTGTCCGTCCGTCTGGGGGTGGTATGCAGTACTAAACTTGAGCTGAGTGCCCAAGCTGGTCTGCAGACTCCTCCAGAAATAGGAAATAAAGCGACTATCCCGATCTGAGACGATGCTGACCGGAACCCCATGAATCCTGACTATCTACCGCATATACATCTCCGCCAGCCTCTCTGTAGACGTACCCACCTTGAATGGCAAGAAGTGGGCCGATTTGGTCAACCTGTCAACGATGACCCAAATCGCGTCTTTTCCTCCTGGTGTACGTGGCAATCCTGATACGAAGTCCATAGTGATATGCTCCTATTTCCACTCGGGAATAGGCAGCGGCTGCAACAATCCACCGGGCCTCTGCCTCTCTGTCTTGACCTGCTGACAGACCAAACACCTAGCCACGAAGCGAGCCAACTCCCGCTTCATCCCTAACCACCAAACATGCTCCTTCAGATCTCGGTACATCTTGTTAGCACCCGGGTGTATAGAGTACTGAGATCTGTGGGTCTCCTGCATAACCTGCTTCCTGAGCTCTCGCTGGGCATACATAACCTTGAACCGTGCCTCAAGGCACCATCCTCTACAAGAGAAAACTCGCCCTCCAGCAATCCTGCTCGAACCTGCTCTCAGAGACACCGCAGAGCAACATCCTCAAACTGTGCCAACTTGATCCTCTCCACCAAGTCTGACTGAATCTGCATCCCCCATAGCTGCATCTGCACTCCGGGCATGATCACCTCAATCCCAAGGCTCTCTAAGTCTGCAAGCAAATATCGATCCATAGTCAAACACATGGCTGTCGGATACCTACTCAAGGCATCGGCAACCATGTTGGCCTTCCCTGGATGATACTGAAGTAGGATGTCAAAATCCTTCATCAACTCTAGCCATCTGCGCTGTCTCATGTTCAACTCCTTCTGAGTGAACACATACTTTAAGCTCTTGTGATCTGTGAAGATCTTCACCCTCTCTCCATACAGATAATGCTTCCACAACTTCAGAGCAAAATTACTGCTGCCAGCTCCACGTCGTGGGTAGGGTAGTTCTTCTCATGGGGACGTAATTGCCTGGAAGCATAGGCAATCACCTTCCTATGCTGCTGCAAGACGCAACCCAGCCCCTTCCCTGAAGCATCACTATAAATAGTGAATCCACCTGATCCTGAAGGCAATGTCAGAATCGGAGCTGTCGTAAGCCGCTTCTTTAACTCATCAAAAGCTGTCTGACACTCCTATGACCAAACATAATCAGCATCCATCCGGGTCAACCGAGTCAACGGCTCTGCAACCCGGGAGAAATCCTGCACAAATCTTCGATAATATCCTGCCAGCCCCAGGAAACTCCTTATCTCTGCAACTAAAGTCGGCGCTGCCCATGCCTCAACTGCTACAATCTTCTTGGGGTCAACTGAGATACCATCTTCAGTCACCACATGTCCCAAGAAATCCACCCGGTCCAAGAAGAACTCACACTTGGAGAGCTTTTCGTAAAGTTTCTCCTTCCTTAGAATCTCCAGCACTATCCTCAAATACTCCTCGTGCTCCTCCTCAGTCTTGGAATATATCAAGATGTCTTCAATGAACACTACCACAAACTAATCCAGATACTGGTGGAACACCTTGTTCATAAGGTTCATAAACACTGCTGGTGCATTGGTTAGCCCAAACGGCATAACCAAAAACTCAAACTGCCCGTACCGTGTCTTGAAAGCGGTCTTGGGAATATCCTCCCCCTTCACCTTCACCTGGTGATATCCCGACCTCAGATCAATCGTGGAAAATACTGGAGCTCCGCTCAACTGGTCAAAAAGTTTGTCGATCCGCGACAGTGGGTATTTGTTCTTGATCGTGAGGTTGTTGAGTGCCCTATAGTCAATACACATCCGTACTGACCCATCCTTCTTCGGCACGAACAACACTGGTGCACCCCATGGCGACGAACTCAAGCGGATAAAGCCCTTGTCCTGTAGCTCATCCACCTGTTTCTTCAGCTCCACCAGCTCACTGTTGTTCACCATATACATGCTGAGAGATAGGCTCCACTCTTGGAACCAAGTCTATCGAGAACTCTATGTCTCTGTCTGGTGGCAATCCCGGCAACTCCTCTAGGAAAACATCCATATACTCTGCTATCAAGGGGTGTGGAATCGCCTGCTCCTCGAACGAGACTCCACAGAAGACTCCGCTGCTCTGCTCTGCCTGACGTCTGGAGTACTCGAACTCTAGCTCCCCCGATGCTCTGAAGAGAACTCTACCCCCACTGTAATCAATGCTGGCGTGGTGCCTGCTCAACCAATCCATGCCTAGTACTATATCGTAGTTCAACAATGGCATTACGAGCAGGCTCACCTCCAACTCACGGCCTCCCAAAACTACTCTCCGACCCTTACAAACATCACTCACAAGGATAATGCCACCTCCGGTCGTGATCTTGTAAGTCTTAGGCAATAATTCAGCTACGATACCGTGTCTAATCACAAAAGATACTGATATAAAGCTATACGAAGCACCGGAATCGAATAATACAAAAGCTGGACTGGAGTCGAGAAGAATCGAACCTGTAATCAGCTCTCCGATGGCCTCCACATCCTCTGCTGCCATGGCAAATCCTTGCCCTGCTGGCCTCCCCTGGCCTGCTGCTGGTGCTGGACGAACCTCTGCTGCTACGTCTGCAGGGCTGGTCCCCTCTGTTGGCCTACTGGAACCCTGGCTCCTCCTTTCGGGCCTGTTCGTGCTATGCGGCACTCCCTCATCTGGTGGTCTGCTGAACCACACACCAGGCACTGGCCCAGCCTCTTCCAGCACTCATTGAAGACGTGCCCAGGCTTCTTGCAGTAGGCACAAGTAACACCCTGTCTCTGACCCTGCTGGTGCTGTCTCGGCTGCTGCTGCTGGTGAACTGGCCTCTGCTGGATCGGCTGCGGTTGGAACTGCCTCTGCTGCTGGTACTGAAAGTGAGGCCTCTTGGCCTGGCCCCCACTGCTGCTGCCCCCAACTGGGTCTCGCCCCCTCTTGAGCCTAAGCTCAAGATCATCCTCTGCCAACAAGGCTTCCGTCAATATCTCCTCGAATGTGGCATCCCGGTTGCCCTTGGTCAAGGACTTGACCTCCTTGACTAGACCCTTCCGGAACCTCTGGGCCTTCGCCGTCTCGCTCAAGCCCTCTACGAACCTGTCGAGGTGGCTGAACTCCCCCCCCGTACTCCTCCACTGAAAGACTCCCCTGGACTAGGCTCTCGAACTGCGACTCCAAGGCTCTGAGTGCTGAATCTGGAAAGAACTTCTTCTTGAAGAAGCCCTTGAACTGCTCCCAAAGTCTGTCCATCTATCCCTATCCTGGAGTCTGATTGATACCAGGTGCGAGCAAGATCTCGCATTCGGCTAGCTGCGGCCTCAATCTGGAGATCTGCTGGTATCCGGGCCAGGCGGAAGATCTCCTCTATATGCTCGATCCACTCATCGGCATATAAGATCCCCTCTGTCCCTAGAAAGTCTCTGGGCTCATCTTCTGAAACTGCTCTATCCCCGGTGTCCTCGGCTGATGGACCACTGGTCGAGCTGCAACCGTCATAAGGGCCAACTCCATGCCCCTGTCCTGTCGAGCCTGCTGCCGGTCCATGAACTGCTGGAAGTACACGAATATCTATGCTGCATCTACGTATCCTGTAGGCGACGGCTGCTGGAAAGGATCCTCTGGGATGACTGGGTCCTACCTCCGAGCCGGTGGAAGCAAACCCCCTGCTGCTGCTGCCGAGGTCTCAATACGAGCAGAGGTGGCAGGAGCTGCAGTCCCCGAGCCCCGCTATACTGGCTGGGAGGTAGCAGTCCCCTCCATAGCATCCCCATGAATGGTACACTGCGATCGAGTATCTACCATCCTGAAGATAGACAAACAAGAGTATCAATTTCTGAGAAAGAAGCGAAATAACAAAGGCAGACAATTAAAATTCGAAAGATCAGCAGACAATAAGGATTTAGATGGCAATAAAATTTTTTTTCCTAAAGTGATTGAGTACCCTAAAATTAATGTCCTATATCCCACTGCAGGCTGTAGTGATACTCTAATTGGAATACCACTACACTTCTAGTCTAGACCTGCATGGGCCACCACTAAAACGTGTCACGATCCGCACCCTAGAGTAAGGGCACGAGACGTGGGTACGTCCAGCCTATGCCGCAGTGTCGGCGGTAGAACGCTGTCCTAGGTCAACATACATCTAATAATATCTCTAAACAGTTTATACTCCCCGAATGGGGTGACATAGAAGTAAATGAACTCAATCACAACTAAGGAAGCGATAGCACGATATGATATAGAACTCAAGGAAAATAGATGATAAAGTAGTCTAAGATAATATCCCAGCAATATCCAGAGTACAAACTCAGCTACAGTATACGAAAGAATATATGCAACTCAAATCTCTGAACAGAAGTAAATCCTAGCTAAACAGTCTCGTGACAATATAAAATAAGATAAGCCTAACTAAACTAGTATAGGCAATGGGGGTGATGTCCTCAACTAGAGTTGGGTCCTCCTGAGGGTCCAGCTCGTAAGTGTCGTCTAGGGCTGCCCCCTAGAAGGTATCCACACAGGCCTCCTCCTCGTCCTCTGTAATATTTTCAACAGGTCCAGTCAGGACAAGAGCGAGCACAGTACATCTCAACAGTTCAAAGCAGGTTAGAAAATATAATCATGCAGTAAAGTAAGATACAGGTACTGAAAGAAATGAAGTATGTAAACTGTGGAGAGAGCTGTAATAGAAAAATCTACTATAAATAGAGACTAACAGTGGCTAGTGAGTCAGAGTACAATATAGACATGTAAATGGCATAGGAGATTCTGATAAGTCACTATGGAAAGATTCTGATAAGATCTACTTGGGTATTATTCACATGTCTACTTCTACTCGCCCGTACAATCAATACACAAGGATCCAACCAGGTTATGTTATGATTCCATGCAAAGCCCCCGAAGGGTGATACATGGATGTCCCATAAATGGGGATTCTAGGAGATTCTAGGATACCCAGTAAATGGGATAAGAGATTCTAGGAGACTCTGTGATCATAAGAGTATGTGTCACAAGTGATCAAAGAACCAATGAAGCATAGTGATACGCCATGTAAGTGAAACGCACAGAACATGTAGTACCCAATGCTCCCTAAGGATAACATCTCAAGAAGGGATCCATATAGTACCAATCCGTGTGACCAATGTGACAGTAACAAGTAAAGTAATTTAATGCAGAAAATAATTCTAAACGGATATGAAATGATCAGAGAATGTACTCGTCTGGTATCTAAGTGTCCGAATGAAATGTACTATCCGAGAAGAGGTGTCTAGCTCCTAATCAGAACAGCACAGGTCACAATAAGTCTAAAATGATAACAATATGCAATTTAATGCATTCTAGATGAATCTAGGTCGATCTAGGCCAAAGTCAACTCTTGGTCAACCTTGGTCAACCAAGAGTCAAACTTGGTCAACTATGGTCAAACTAGGTCTAACAGTCTAAACTAGGTCAAACAAGTCATTCTAGGCTAATCAAGTCTATACTAGTCTAAACTAACCTACACTAGCTAGCACATACCTTTACAAGGCTATATGACATTGTCTACATCTAAAAAAATACTACACATGTGATATGTTATCTAACACAATCAAAGAATTACACTAGCATTAGGTTACCCATATACCTACATAGGTATAGGCACAATCACATCTCATAGATATAATATTACATACCTTACTTTAGGTTATAATATATTATACATATAGATATACATTACATATATAGAACTCCCATATACTATATACATACATGTTCATTACTAGATATTCATACATAACATATTCATATATATAGAGATGTAAATGTATATAGAGAGAGGGCATGTTTGTGTGTGTAAACTGTGTGTGTGTGTTATGAGTGAAGGATGTGTGTGTGTGTGGAGTGTGAGTGAGGAACATATGAGTGGCTGTGTTATGGAGTGAGGGTGTAAGAGTGTGTAAACTGTGAACAGGAAATGAAACCAATTCGTTAATATACAAAACAGTCCCAGTTTGGACAGTTCAGTTTATAGGAACATCAACTTCCCATTCCAAGTTCAAAACATAACCAAATCAACCCAACTTCGAACCACTATTAGAAAACATATAGGAGAAATGGTTTAGGGACTTAACCTATCAGTTAACAGCATTTAGAGGGGTTAATTAGGTGTCAAAGTTCATATACAAAACCTGGAAATACAAAGACTAAATACCCAGTTTCAGTCCCTACTCAAAAGCCACATTTCGAAATCAAATGTTCACCAAACCCCAAAAACTTAACCACAATTAGATTACATATAGGAGAATAGTATCAGGGTCTTAAACATGTAATTTAATAACATTTAAATGGTTAATAAACCAACCAAAGTTCGATTTAAACAGAAGAAAACACTGAATGAACACATGGTATCAGAAACTTGGGTAAATGAGGAAATTTGATAATTAAAACAATTAATGTATAATAATTGTGGTTGGTAATTAACATACTAATAGTGTTCATGTCATAGAGGGTGATTCGTGCCCACAAAAGTGGACACGAAGTGTCCAAATAGAAAGTGTCACCCACAGTATAGACTGACAGGACAGTCCGTGCGGGCAGGATACGGTCGTGCAGGCAGGACCGACTCAATGAGTCTTGCACTCGTGTCCTAGGGTCGAGTAGGACTAGGGCTAGGACTAGGGCACCCTGGTTCGTGTCCTCGACGTGTCCAGCACGAATACGAGTAGCGTATCAGTGCTCGATTTCTCGTGTGCACTGTACAGTAAAAAATCAGTACGACACTGATATCTCTCGACACGCCACGTAGACACGTGAGACTTGACACATGGCATGTCAGTCGCTGCCCCATGGTGCATGTCGAGTATCGTGTCATATTAATACGTGTCGTATCCGCTACAGCCCCCGAGTAGCAGGAGAGGACTGTAGCACGCCGAACGTTGCAACCCGTGTCCACGTGTCCGCCGAGACCCGACACGACACGAAAACAAAACCAGACACTGGAAAACCTAGGCAAACAAAACCCTTATTCCTATTCAAAAGTTTGCACAAAAGAATCGAAATGCCCTTTGAGGCATTCGACAACACCAATGAACAGTGTTGATACGTGTCCGATACGGACACGTATAGTATTCAAAACCTAGGGTTTCTTTCCTACAGCTAGGTTAGGCCTAGGACTCCCTAAATGTGAAATAAAATTAGGGATTCATGGTGTATTAAAGAAATTACCTATGGTTGCAAAATCCTCAAAAAAAACCCCAATAAAGAATGGTTCTCCAAGCTTTAAAACTCCCTCAAATTGTCCCAAACTCTGAATATCCTTTCATAAACAGCAAGAATAGAAATATTAGAACCCAATGCAATTGGTTTAGGGGAAAAAGGATTTAAAAAGGATTTTATATGAATTATTGAACATGGAGACTCACCTCTTCCTCAAACTTTGAAATAATTATGAAGAGAGGCTAGCCCTAATTTCTATGAGGGATTTTATAGGGTGGGAATCCCAAGGATGGGTATAGTGGTCGGCCATGTATGGGCTTGGGTTAGGGTTGCTAGTGGGTTGGGCTTAGTCATAAATCAATGTTTCTAAAATCACAAGTCATGACGTGATCAAAAGCTTTCTATTCAAATCTTAATATTCCTAATTGTTTTCACTAACTAGAGTATGGTTAACTTAACTTGACCTAGGGTCTCATATCTAGCCAAGTCCAACTCAACTAGGGTTAGGTCACAAGTCAAAGCTAGTCAAAGTCAACGTAGTCAACCCTCATTCAAACAATTCCAAAATAATTTCTAAAAATTCCCATAAATTCAAATAAATTCTAATAAATTCAAATTACCACAAAAATGTCAAAATACCCTCAAACTAGAAATGTGGTAGTGACATAGTCCAATATAAGAGACCAGAGCTCTGATACCAATTAAAGTACGTATAGGCAACTCTAAGGGGAGTGAATAGAGTATGTGTCAATAATGCCCAATTAAAAATAACTCTATTCAAGTCCACCCAACAGAAATAATAATCAGAGTATAAGTACAGAATATAAATAGAGATCAGAGAAGCATTCGTAGACTAAATAGTTTTTAACCTGGTTTCCCTTGTGGAGGACAAGTCTAGGCCTGAGAACTCTAGCTCATGATTGAAATCCACTATTTGTGAAATAGCGTACAACCATGTGCCTTTACTTAGAAGAGCATGCCAACTTCTTATAGATTCGCGGATGGCGAGACTTGGAATTATCTAAGTGACTTCTTTTTAAACTCTTGTACACAAAATTCTAGATGACTCGCACTGAGCACCTTGGGAGCTTGGAAAGTTTTGTGGCTAGTTAGATGAGAAGAATAAGCTCTTGAATGTATAGACTATAGGAGAAGAGAAGACTGGATGATCAAAAAGGAGAGAAATTAAGGCCTATATATAGTAGTCCAGATAGGCAGAGTTCGGCCAGAACTCTGCCCCAATATTCAAATATTTAGCCGTTGGACAACTAGCAACCAACAAACCCTAAAAATTAGGTCCTAAATTAAGGAAGCAGAGTTCAGCCCGAACTCTGTCTCCTAGAGGACAAAAAGTTTAAGTGGGCTTTTTGGGCTTGGTAGGTTTTGGAGTTTGTTTGGTGGAGCTTGGGTATTTAGTCTAGGGCTGAGATACTCAGTGCAACTTAACTTACAATAGCCTAGACTCAATAAAAAGTAAAAATATAGACTCAGATAATAAGTAACAGTAGCACTGTCAAAGCAATTGTCGATGATGTCTGTCTTGAACTGATATGTGATGACATTCTATTTTGGAGCTTGATATGTCAAGTTAGATCATAACAGATATCGTCTTGTTAATTATCAAGATCAGGTTGACTGCGATCCAGTTTGGGTCAACAGATTATGCCTTCATGTATAATCGAGTTACCGTAGAATAATCATGTACAACCTAAACCAATCACATAACCATCTTGTGCTCTGAAACACTTATATTTATTACAGTTCATAGTTTTTTATTCTATTTTCATGTACTCAGTTTACTTATCTATTTTCTGTATTCCTGAACTTTCTTTACAACATGTCATATATCTTATTCTATTGCTAGTTCTATATTTCCTACCATGTTTTGGAACTGCTTTCGGAGAGTATATGTATTCGCTCCAATCCTAACTGAATAACTATATATTTTAAGAATTCGTATGCCCTACATTATTGGACTATAGGATGATGCTAGCTGAGACGGATCTCAATCTTCTACTTACCGTGAGTTATCTCCAAGGAATTCTAGGCTTTATAGTTTCTGATTTATGTTTCATTATCAAATTTGTCTCCAATAAATTCTAGTCATGTATATTATTTGTAGACTATAGAAGTTTCACAGTTATTGATATTTTCTATTTCATATCTTCCTTAGTCATTTGTGGTGTGATTTGAGTACATTTATTATCATGGATCATCTAGATGTTGTAGATATTTATTGGGTACTTGACAGTGTTCTACCGTCGATACTACGGCATAGGCTGGGCATGGCCTACGCGCTCGTGCCCGAATATCCGGGTGCGGGTCATGACACATTTTTATGGTGGCTCGTGTTTCTCAACTAATGCGAAGTCGTGGTAGTACTTAGGCTTCGCCATACTACTGCGAGCCTGTCCTAGGATAACGATTGGATCATAGAATATTCCAAAAGTTTTAGTACTCAATCACATATTAGGAATTCTTGATAGATTCCAAGGATAAACCCTGAGAATCTTACTTCAAAAACTCTTTTGAGTCTATACCCACTTGCTTTTGCTCGTCCTGATTTTGAATATATGTCCGTCATCGAACCCTATTCTTGCATTAGGATGAATTTTATGAACCCCGAGAGAACTAGAAAGTAGAAGTTGAACCTATAACCATTTAGGTTGAGAGAGAATAATTAGCCAATCTTAAAAATATAAATGTTGAGATTTGTTTTAGATTATATTCAAGGAATTTTGAATTTGACCAAGATAGTACCTTTGGAACAACCCTTGAGAACCTCCATCTAAACTCTTTCTCGAAATCTGTTTCTGCTTATTTCCATTTACTTTCCTTGATTCGTTGTTGAATTTGATTCCTGTTGTTCGTTGTTGACTTTGATTTTGTATCTAGATAAATTTTATGGTTAAGGTATATTCTGATAACATAATTGATGAGGACAGTGAGAAAGGTAAATATCTGCTTTAGGTATGAGGTTTAGAATTTATCGCAGCCATATTAGCTGGTATGACAAAACATAGAGCCTGATTTTGGTATACTTATCTTAGTTATGGAATTTAGATTTTCTCGTAGCCATACCGGTTGGCGTGACAAGAATTCTAGATAACATGATTATAGGGTATGTACCTTAGTTATGGACTATATCGTTTATTGCAGCTAAGCTTACTAACGTGGCGAATATTCTGGCAACATGATTTCAGGAAGACGTGTATGGTTATCAGATCATCTTAAATTGGTTCATTCTTTATGACCAGATGAGGAAGAACAATTTCTATCATTATTCTTTGCCTTACCATTATTTTATTATCTTACCATTATTCTTGTCTTAATTAAACCCTGCCCTAATTACATCGATTAACTATCTTGTATCTTCTTCTGTCAGCTACACTTTGAAATCTTTTTGAATTCTCGTATCTCTTTACTTTGGGAAGGCCGAGTTGTAGTCATCTAGCTTGAAAGGGACAAAAATTTGTTATCATGCGATAATCTGATGAGAAATATAAAATATTAGACATTTAGATAAAATTTGGGATAAGGATATGACTGAAATTGGAAACAAAATCAAGAAGCCAATATTATCATATTGGAAACAATTACACTTAGAGGAATATTTCGAATAAGGATTATTTGGAAACGAAAGTAGGAATTCGAGAAGAATGACAGTAGAATATACATTAATGGTGAGAACTGCAATATTTTGTAGTTCAACTTTTAGAACTGATAAGGATATTCGAGGGTGTTGATTCTTAAGAATTTAGATGCTTGTTGTTACTAATTCGTGGGATATTACCTTAGGGAATTAAGACAAGGCACCAAAATTTGAATTCGAATATATGGAAGGAAGCTTATGACTATATGCGGTGACGATATGAAATTGAACAAAGATTGGTAAGAATGATTAGGAATCGGAAGAACACAAAAAATTTGAGTTATATAAAAAAATTAGAGATTTTTTGGAGATTATTCTAATTAAAGAAAATATAATATTGAAGGTATGAAAGTTGAAGGAAATTATACAGGTTGATAATTGAAATAATGAAGAATAAATTTTAAACGGTAGGGTACTATATATTGGGGTAATACTAGGGGTATAACTTGAACGAAAGTTCAAGGATATTTTATGAGCCTGATTTAGAGATTTTAGATCCAATTTAGGACAAGGTAGAGGAACTTGAATTTCAGATGACTAATTTGATAGTAGAGTACGAAATTAAAAAAGATGAGGAGTTCTAACAAGAGCGTGCTTCATGGGCACTGCCTTAGAATAAAGGTCAAGCCGGTAGTGTTTATGGAAAGGTTCAATCTTCATGATCGAAGATTTGATTTCTGGTAGTAGTCGTATGAAGGGGTAATTTTTACAATTAGAGATCATGATTTTGTAGCGGTATGTCTGGACTTGTAAGACAAAGACAAAATTGGGAAATTATGACCAGATAATCTAGTAGTAGTCAAAATTGAGTGAGAAGACTTGACTTCCTTCTGCAATCCTATCTTGATTTTCCTATCCTAGTAGAAGAGATTAATTTCTCTGTCCTTGCAATATTTCTTAAATTTAATATCGCTAAAATTTTGATCCTCCTGATCGTGACTAACCGATTTTGGTCACCTACCTTATCGATCCAAGTTCTTGATTACCGACAATACTCAAGTGACTTTAAACTCGATCGTGATTTCGATTTCAATCCTTTATTGCTCGTACCTAGACTTCAATTATATTCTCTATTGTAACTAAATACTGTTTGGATCAAGGCTAGACTGACCTTATCTTGATCGCGACTACATTTTTATATGATCATGTTTGGATTTTAACACTCGTGCCTAAACTCTTTTCTGACCATGATTTGATTTCCTGATTATATCTAAAATTCTCATTAGTCGTGCCTAGATGACCTAGCGTGATTAGACGACTTTGATGTCCACGATCCTAAACCTATGGATCGTGACCATACCTATTAATCTTACCCCTGAAATACGCCTGGAATTTGATCTCCGATCACGGCTATCTGATTTGACTCGGACTTAGTCGTGTCAGAAGATGGGCATGATTGTGTCAGAATAAATTTTCTATTGTGCCTAAATTTTTATTTTGTAGTAACTCGTGCTCAGGTTTCATGATCATGACTAGGTTAGAATTTTTGTCGCCCCATCCTAAATCGACCCTAAGCGATTTGAGTCATTTCAAAATCCTTCGCACGTACGAACCTTGATTTCACTCGTGACCAGATGGTTTGATCCTTGGTTACTGGTCGTGCCAAACGTTTATTATTCCTGGACGCCCAATCACATCGTCTTCATATTTGAACATGCTTATATAACCTTGAATCTGATCATATCAAGCCTAGATATATTGATCATTCTATGTTTCGATCAGAATTCTAACTTGATCGTAACTGATGATTTTGATTTTTTAGTCGCGACTTCGTGCTTAAATAACTTAAAAATATTTCTAAATCGTGCCTATAAGACCTTGATTTCGAAATCATGATTATACCGAAATTTTGTATTCTTTCATTACTAAGCTTAGATGTTGATCGTGCATGTGCGACTTTGAGCTTGATTTTCATCAAGCATAAACTCTACTGATTGTTTAGTACTTGAATCTCGGTACTTGAATCTCAAAATTCCCTCTTCGCTTCACTAGCCATGACTGAAATCGTGTATAAATGGCTTGAACTTATTTCTAGTTCATTTCTGAACAATATCGTCATATTACGATTCTACAGTACCAAATCATCAGTCGTATCTAGATAATTTTGAATTGATTATCTTGATCGTAGCCAACCATCATTTTTGATCGTGTCTAAACAATTGACCAAACTAATAACCATATTTTGACTTCCCTGCCAACCTTAAATTTCGAGGACAAAATTTCTTTAAGGAGGGTAGATTTGTAAACTCCGTTAATCGAATTTTCAAAAAATTTGAATTTTTGTACATTACTATTTTTCAATTTACTTTTCCAAAAATTGTTGAAACATATTTTGATTATGATATGCTACCGTTAATTTATTGAGTCCGTGATTTTGAGAAAACTGTATTATATAGAACTTTGTCATATATATAGAGTACTTGTCTTTTTTCAAATAATTTCATAAGATATAAATATTCATTTCTATACGAAAGTATATCAAAATATTACTTTAAATTAAATATGTTTTATCACTGATAAATGCTTTTTTGAAAACTTATAGATATAATGATTTCGGGTTACTATTTTTCTCTTATTTTGGATTTAGACCATATTGGTCCTAATCCTAGCCTACCAAGCCTGGGCTTGGATTGTAGGCTACGGTGAGTAGATAGTAGCTAAATTGTAATTAGCTCGTAAATTAATTAGTAGTAATATCTACTATAAATAGCTAATAAATATTTAGTAGTAATTAACTAATGATTAATTATATAACAAATAGTTAGAAGTTAGCAATTAGTGATTAGTGTTAGTTTTCCACTAATTTTTCCCTAATTCTATTACATGGACATTGGATTTAGGTTTTCCCCCACTCCTCTATAAATAGCACATTTCTCCAATAGTTTGCACAAATCCCAAAAACCCTAAAATGGCACACACACATCAGCCGCCATCTCCTAAACCCCTTCTCGATACCTTTCCTGCTTGAACAACACAGCACCACCACCATCTACATCTGACCGTCCTCTCGGCCATCCACCCCTAGCCACCCCACAAAAATCACGCAACCACCAAGCCAAACTCTCCGCCATCGGCGCTGCCACACCACATTGCCACAGCCGCCCAATCCTTCCAGTCAACATCACCACTACAGATCCAAAACAAAACTGCCACCATGGCCAATGCCACCCCCTTCGTCTCCTGCCACCACCACGGTGACCTCCTTACTACACCCCGGCCACTCTCCTACAAACGACCACCACTACCACTGCAATCACCACAATCACCACCAATGTCAACCACCCACAACACACCAATGCCAAGGCCCAATCCCCATTCGCCCTCTGGCCAAAGCCGACCAACCACCAGCAACATAGAGAGGAGAGAGAGAGGGATGAACCTGACCCATGCCGCATCCTTCTCGTCCCCGCGGTCGCCCCGACCGGACCACCACTCGAGCTTTGCCGCCCCTTGCGGCCAGATCTAGCGTCCCGCCGCTTCAACTCCCTTGACCGCGCCCTCTCCGTCGATGGCCGCCGCCCTGACGCACGCTGGCGACTATCCCCTTCGCCCGGCAATGACCTCCATGCGCCGCCGAACCTCAGACCCGCCACCGAGGCCGCAGGTCCCAACTTAGGGTGAGAACATCTCTTCCTTCCCCCTCAAATCCCTTCTTCTTCTTCCCTCTTCCCAAGCTCTCTCGAGCTTACTCTCCGGCTCCCATTTACTCTCTCTCTCTCTCTCTCTTTCTCTCTCTCTCTCTCTCTTTCGAAACCATTATTTGGGGGAAAGGGATTAATGGGTCAGCAGCAGCAGCACTTTTGGGATTTAAAGTTGGGTGTGGGTGTAGTAATGGTTATTAAGTGAGAGTGAATGGTTCAGCATGTGACTTCCCCTCTCTCTAAATTTTACTTTAAATTTTAGGGATTGGGTCGTGTCACAGCAGACTTCAAACCCCTTATTGATTAATGAAGGTTAAATTGACCATTAATTGTTTATTACTATTATTAATAGTTAGGTGCAGATTATTATTATTATTATTAAACATTATTATTTATGGTAGAGTTGGTATTAATGTATGTTATTTTAAATCAGACTGGCTTTAAGGCCCAGAAGATGGCCATATTTTGGATCCTATATTAGGATATTTATAATTAGTTGAGTTTAATATATTATATGTTGTCTTTAATGATGAGTTATATGGTCATTTGAGTTTAAATATGTAGCTTTATAAATAAATGGGCTTTGAGCCCGACATATCATCCTAGTTTTATTTGATATAGGCTTTGAGCCCATTAGTAATATTTTTTTAAAAATTTTGCTAAATGTTCTTTGGGTAGGGTCTCACCTTGGGCCTTATGATATGGATTATTAGGTTTGAGTTAAATTATTTATACAAATAATGTTTAATATTGGTTGGTTATATAAATTTTTGTTCACTTAAATCGATTTTTGCAACTTTATGATATACTTTATTCTATATATGGCTTCTAAGAGCTACAAGTACTCCTATTATTACTATAGTGTCTATTGTTATATAGTATTATTTAAATTGGATATTTAGTACTCGAATATTTTCTATGCTTTTAAAATACACAAGTGTAGTTTCTAAACGTTATGGATAATTTTTCAAATAGTTATATGTATATAGTTATTCTTTTCCCTTAAATCATCGGTCAAGAGTATTATAGTCGTTTTCTCGTTCTTGATTCGATTGTCGTGTCAAACTCTGATCCTGGGCTTCTATATACCAAACTAGGCTATTTGGACAATTTTGGACTCGTTGGGACCGTCTGTACCATCGTTTAGGACCATCTTGTAGAGTATAGCATCATACCTATCATGTGTCGACACGTCCGGGTCGTACATGCCGACTCCAACCAAATACAGGCGAGTACATTATCTGATCATTTTTATCATGATAGTATCTATATTGTCTGCTCTAGACTACTTTACTTGATGCTGACACATTGTTATCACAGACCAGTTGTAACGCCCAGTCCCAAAATACTTAGGACCAAGTATGTAGACATGCCAGCTGCATACATATGAAGTATACTCTAATATACGGAAACCTCGTATGTATACATAAGCTATAAAATGCAGTAACCATGAAATTAATCTCATCCACAAACCAATATATCATAAAATCAACTTATTAAAGTCATTTGTACAAAACATTGGGTGGAGTCAAATCTACTACCAACAAAAAGAAAAAATATAGCAATGATAAAAGAGTCAAGCGAAGCGAAAGACGATCCAAAAGCTAGCATCACGAAGGTAGAGTGTAAACTATGTCCTTGGCTAGAGCACTTAGAAAAATTACAAACACACCTAGAGAAATCACCAGGTCCTCAAAGGGACGTAACAAGATATGTAACACCCAATTTTCTAAAAATGAGGATAATTTTGAAATTTTGTAATTATAATAATTTAATGATGTTTAAACCATGTTATAATTTTTGGTGATTTTTAATTGATTTAAAACTATTTAAAACATTAAAATGTGATTTTGATGGTTAACTAATGTAACCCTAGAATTGCTAAGCCTAGAGACTAACCGTGACCAAGGGAGCCTAGTCATGTGATTAGAATGTCATATTACTATTTTCTAGACTAAGGGTATTTTGGTCATTTTTGACTTTTAAATGAAAATGAATTTTATTAATTAAATATGTGCTATTTGTTAGGTTGAGACTTGACCTAGAAACTTAGCCTAATCTAGATTAGCCTTAAGCTTATAGTATTGATTAGGGTAACCTAGTAATGACAAGTTAAATAATATCTAGATATTCTAAGTAGGATATTTTCCTTTAGGATATTTATGAAAAAGAAAGCTTTATGACTAGTTGAACCAATAGGAAGGCTTAGAATTGGGTGGACAACTCCTAGCCACTCATCTAAACCTAAACCCAAACCCTAATTCATCTAATGGCAGCCACCATAGGATCCCCCTTCCTATAAAGGATCCTTAAGAAAGCCTTTGCCTCTTTTTACATTTACTTAGAACCCTAATAGTTCCTCCCCAAAATTCTTTCCCTAATATCCAAATTAAGTCCAATTTGATCCTAATCAATTGCATCATCATCCCCAATACTAGAGGGTGCTAAGGGAGGCTAGATAGCAAGGTTTTGAAGTGGATTGACCATTCAATTGGAGAAGAACACCTTCCTTGTTCATTTTTCATTGAGATTTCACCCTCGATAGGTAATTGTCATAAAACCTATTTAAATTTCAGTTTCTTTCCATAGATGCATTCATTTAGGGTTCCCCTAGGTGTTACCCAAGTTTGGCAGGAATTCGTGTCCATTTTGTGTCCGTATCGGACACGTATCGGTGCTTTTAAAAGAGTGCTCGATGAAATGCCACATAGAAAATTATTTTAGTAATTTTTAAAACGAAATACATGGTTGTGTAGCCCTTGGTGTGTCAATTCCAAATCTATTTGACTGAGTCGAAGATTGTCTCATTTTCGTGTTGAAATTGGACACGCAAACACGCAGCACAGACCCGTGCACATCCCCTGCTACCCGACCCTAAATCCTTCCTTATTTGGACACGTGGACACGTGCCACTTGGCACAGAGGTGGGGGCCATCACTGACAGACCCCCCTCGAGTTTTACGACACCTTGTGTCATGTCGAACACGAAAACAAACCCGCAGTGGGTTTACACTATTCTGCACTCGGTGTTATTCGGCCACTGACACGCACTTCGTGTCATACGAGGACACGTTGTGGACACGTGGTGAGGTGTCGACCATGTAGGTTAACACCCCAGCTACATGTGGACACAAGCACGTGGCACCTAGTGCTCTGTGTCGTGTCTACGAAGCCTCGAACCTACCGCACGACATAGTTCTATGTTCTGTTTATTACTGTATGTTTTTTTTTGGATACCTCATGTCCAACTATATGGACACGAGACGTACCCTCATGACACGTATGATATTATTAACCTCTGCACACATCAATTTGATAATCATTTTGGGTTTTTGATTTCATCTTGGGTTTGAAATTGTCGAGTTTCCCCATTTCACTGATACTTTATATGTTAACATTGATTGAGACATTTTAAATGAAATATCTGAGTTTAAAATGAAGTTTAAAGTATAAGTTAAACTGAGATGTGAGTATATTTTGATTTTGATAACTGAGAACCTAATGTTAACTGAGAATTGATTTAAACTTTTAAAACTGAAATTCGGTTTTGTATTAAACTAGAGATTGGGTGTTCATATGAAACCGAGTCTTAGAGTGATAACTGAGGTCTGAATGTAAATTTAACTGAGAATGATATATTGTAAATTTGATATTGAAGTTGGAATGTTAACTGGGAATGGGTTGGTATACAAACTGAGATTTTGAGAAACTGTTAACTGAAACTGAATATAGAAAACCTGTTAACTAAGGAAGATTTGAGTTCTCACTGTATGTTTTCCACTGTAAAAATGAGATTTCACTAAATGTTGTGAGATTAGGTTTGTAATGTTTTAATAAATGGGTTGTGGTATAATTAACTATTTTTTCGATTTGAGTTCACTGCCAATGTTTAAACTGAGAGTTGGAATGTATGTTAAAAACTGAAATGGGTATTTGAAATGAAAATTAAAACCTGTGACTGAGATTACTGATTTTCAAAACCCGTGTATCGATTTGGGGGGAGGGTCGAATGAAAACTGAATGCATGAGTTGCATTGGTTATAACTAAGATGAATGTATGCATATGTGAGAGGGAAAAATAGGACTGATACATGTATCAGAGAGAGGGTGTATACCCATCTATTTGTCTGTCTATGGATTAATCTCTCTAAGAATCTATCTACCTATCTAATGTATCTTCATATCTATTTTTGTCTATATATCCAAGTATCTATCTATCTACATATACATATGTATGAATGTATGTAGATATGCATGTATATATGTATGTATGTATGTAAATATGTATGTATGCATATATGAATGTAAATATGTATGTAGGTAAATATGCATGAATAGATACATGAATGTAAAGTATGTATTATATTAGCCTAAGTTATAATATAGGATTTTGGTATATAGGTTTGTATATTGTAATATTGTACATAGGCCTAGTGTATAGTGTTGCCCTATAGGCTATTATGATGTTCTATGTTTAAATATGGTATAGATATGTATATGGGTTGGTTTAGGTTTATAGTTGACCAAAAGTCAACATTGAGTCAATGTGACCAATTTACCTAGGTTGACTAAGTTTGACTAGTTGACTAAGTTTGACTTAGTTGACCAAACCTAAAGTTGACCATTGACCCTTGTTAGCCTAATTTTGACTAGTTGACCAAAATAGCCTTATTTTTGACCTAGCATGACTAGAGATTGACTTAGTTGACCCAGAGTTGACCAAGTTTGACTTTGACCTAGATTGACCTGAAAATTATGTAGATTACATTACAAACTTCATTTACCTTATATTAAACACATTGTGACCTGTGTTTCTCTAATAGGACTCAGATACCTCATTTCGGACAGTCTATTCTCACGGACATTCAGATCGCAGGCGAGTACATTCTCTGATCGTTTCATACTTGTCACGACTTATATTCTTCTTCTAGATTACTCTACTTGATGCTGACACTTGTTATCACAGATTGGTACTATATGGATCTCTTCATGGGATGTTATCACCCTTAGCGGACGTATCGGATACTTCATGTCGTATGTTTTATGTACATCATGTATTCCTTGCTCTTACGTTATTCATGTACACTCATGTTCTCTCATGTTCTTTCATGTACGCTCATGTACTTTCATGTGCCCTCATGTACGCTCATGTTTCCTCATGTGCTTCGTGTATAACCAAAACATCATGTTCGTAACGTAACTTGATTAGATCTTTGTGTATTTATTGTAGGTAGGGATGAGTATAAATGGTCATGTGATTTACCCATCATGTTTACTCTGTTACTTTTCAAGTGTTATCATGTACAACACAGCCTTCTCCGCTGGTGTCACTCATGTTCACCCATGTATATCATGTTCAACCCAAGCCAGTTACAGGCCATCTCGTACTCTAAATCACTAGTCACTTACAGTTCTTACTTATCATGTATATTTTCCAGTTATCAAATATCTCTCATATTTTCATGTACATCTTCTTACAGCGTTTCATGTATCTTACTCTATTGCTTGCTTTATATTTCCTGCCATGTATAAACTGCATGAAATATACTGTGCTCGCTCCCATCCTGACTGGACCTGTTGAAAATATTACAGATGATACTGAGGACTTCTGCCCAACCTACTATGGAGCCCATCTAGACGATACCTGTGAGTTGGACCGACAGGAGGATCCAGCTCTAGCTGAGGACGTCATACATACTGCTTAGACTAGATTAGCTAGGCTTTATCTTATTTCTTATGTCATTTGTATTGACTTCAGAGTTGTATTATTTTCTGGATCTTTGTGATGTTGTGTCGTTTAGACACTTAGACTTTCTTTTCTGTTTGTACCTTTTTGAGGATTGTTTCACTTAACAAAATGCCTAAAATTGGCTTTTGAAAGAAAATAGAAAAAGTACAAAAGTATAAGTTGTGTTCTGGAAAGTATTGCTATGGAAGTCTGATCTGAAAGTGATCACTTTGTTCCTTGGTCCATACGATGATGGTAAAGAAAACTGCTTGAAGAAGATGAACAATCGGAAGAACTAAGTCACCAGAAAGGTATCGACACAACGGTACTGATGGCACAGTCGAATACTTTTCTGCTCTGCTTCACCCTGTTCTTGAGAAAAAGTTGAAGAAATGCTTCTGGAATATCACTCTGAAAGTATGAGTTTTCTCAGAATCTTCTCCTATGTATCTCTCTTGATGATGTCTTGTGTTAAAATAAGTCTATTTATAGACAATACCCTCTGTGCGTAAAAAGCAACATAATCGGGTCTCTATGCAAGCACTGTCACCCACGATTGAAAATCAACCTCTACGCATGATGACACGTGTCCCATGTAGAGTTT
>JANAVB010019475.1:0-64094 GCA_029216955.1 Iris pallida
TCGCCTCATCATAGGTAAGCGGATCTGCTTCCACATGATAGGTGACGAAGTCATCTCCGAAGTCTTTCGGCCTCCTCGCTCGCTTAGTTGACGGCTCAGCGAGTTCTGGTTCAGCTGATGTCTCCTCGACAAGAGCTCCATCTTGGACTACCGGTTCGATAAAGACCTCTGTCTGCTTCGCACCGTCATTATTCTCCGGAATATCCGCGAGAACAAGTTCTTGTGCCTTGCAAATTTTTCTTCAAAATATTCAGCATCGAGATTCGATGATATGATTTGACTCGATATCAAGGAATCTCCGAGCATCACTCTTCTCGGCATACCCCAGGAAGATCGCCTTAGTAGTCCTTGTCCCCAGCTTCTGAATCTTCAGATCCGGAGCTTCACATAAGCCAGGCACCTCCACACTCGAATGACATTCAGGTTAGGTCTGACTTTGAACCAGAGTTCATGAGGAGTTATGTCGAAAGTTGCATATGGCACTCTGTTCAGAATGAAAGTGGCCGTTAATGCAGCTTCTCCCCAATAGCACTTTGGGAGACCCCCAGTCAACAGCATAGAGTTCATCATCTCTGTCAACGTTCTGTTCTTCATTTCTGCTACTCCGTTGGATTGTGGAGAATACGGAGCCGTCGTCTCGTTGATGATTCCATGTTCTTTGCAGAATGATGAGAATTCGTGAGACCTATATTCCCCACCTCGATCACTCCTCAGCCTCTTGAGTTGTTGTCCAGTTTGCCGTTCAGCCTCGGCCCTGAACTCCTTGAACTTCTCGAATGCTTCGTCTTTAGATTTGAGTAAATAGACGAAGGCATACTTGGAGAAGTCGTCTATGAAAGTAATGAAATACTTCATCCCGGCCTTTGTAGAGAATTGTTTGAAGTCACAGATATCTGAGTGAACCAACTCCAGAAGATCTGTGCTTCGATTGACCCTGTGAAAGGGTTTCCTTGTGATCTTCGTCTGAGCACATATCTCACATTTCTCTACCTTACCCCCACACTTGGAGATAAGCCCTAGACTAGACATTTTGTTTATTCGCTTACAATGAACATGTCCTAGTCTATTATGCCACAATTCAAGAGAGTAATTCAAACTAGTGATAGCATTAACATTATTATGCTGGGTTACAACAAGCTAAATTTTGTACATTCCTTCAGTCTGAAAAGCTTTCCCGAAGAAAGTACCCTTCTTGGACATCACCATTTGGCCAGCATTGATGTCCATCCTCAAGCCTGCGTTGCAGAGCAGGCTCCCAGAGATCAGGTTCTTTGCGATTGCAGGAACATGCTTCACACCTTGAAGCGTCAGAATGTTCCCCGATGTAAGCTTCAGCTCCACCGTCCCGATCCCCAGTACTTCAGCTTGTGCCTGGTTCGCCATCATGACTTTCTCGGAAGTAGGCTCATAGGAGACGAACCAGTCCTTGTCTGAACAGACATGACATGTCGCGCCAGTGTCTATCCACCAGTCCAAGTCTGCCCCCACAGTTGCAACCTGTGCTATCATGGCAACCTGATTAGTAACCAAAGAAACCTTGTTAGGCTCACCTTGCTCTTTGGGCTTGGACTTGCATTCACTTTTATAGTGACCCTTCTTGCCACAGTTGAAGCAAGTCACATGGGACTTGGACTTCTGTTGCTTGAATCCTGGACCCTTCACTTTCAGATTCGAGAAGTCCTTCTTCTTGTGGTGAGAAGCCGCCTGCTTCCCTTTGTTCTCTCTGGTGGCTTGAACCAGATTTGCCGTTGCTAGTTGCTTGGATAGGACGTCCAACTTCTGTTGAGAGCGCATTTCGTCCTCAACATGAATCTCACTGAGGAGATTATCCAGGCTAATCTCCATCTTCTTCCTATGCATCCTTGCATAGATGTTGCTCCATCCTGGAGGAAGTTTTGCCACGATTCCTCCAACGACGAACTTGTCGACGAGGGGCATGCTATCATCCTCCATTTTCTGGCGCAGCTTCAGGAACTCTTTCACTTGGGGCAGCATGGTCTTCTCGTCTTCAAAGACCCATTTGTGGTATTTTTCAACCATGAACATCTTCGACCGGGCCTCGTCATCGTCATACAGCTTCCCCACGGACTCCCAGATCTCTTTGGCAGAAGTCTTCTTTGTGTAGGACTCGGCCAGAGAGTCTTCCATGGAATTCAGGATCAGCAGCCTGCATATGCTGTTATCCTTTTTCCATTTCGTCTGCTTGCTCGTAGCAGCGGCCAGAACAGCAGCAGATCCTGTTGCAGGAACGATTGGTTCTTCCTCATCCAACACGTGATCAACATCCACGAGTTGAAGGTTCAGAGTCACCTTTCGCTTCCAGATCTGGAAGTGTTCACCGTCGAATTTCTCCAACTTGTTAAAGCCGGTATCGACAAGCGAAGCACGAGTGTTTTCCATCGAATCGTATAGCTTTGAGATTGTTAGTCCCTTGACGAACAATCGATGGAAAAAATACGAGTTCAGAAACAATTGTAAAGACAATGTTTCTGGCAACAACACCCTAAAGAAGGTGAAGTTGTTTTACGAGAATCTAAAAAGATTATTTCGTAATATTTCTCGAAGGCAACAGAACCGTATAACTTCTAAAGAGAAGCGACGGTATTCTCGAAGGCAACCGAACCGTATTACTTCTAAAGAGAAGCGACGGTATTCTCGAAGGCAACCGAACCGTATTACTTCTAAAGAGAAGCGACGGTATTCTCGAAGGCAACAAGAGATGATCAACAACAGTTGAGTCTCAGATTCTCGAAGGCAACAGAAAGAGGGAGGAAGAAGAAGAACGGATCTCGCTGGGGTGTAGAACACCGGCGCTCAAAGCTATACCCGCAGTACGGATAAGCTCCCAGGAACCAGCAAGTTCAGGAGAACTTCTGGAACGCTCGTAAGTCAATATTTGAGACTTGAACGGGCTTCCTGGACTTAACAGACTCCCTCAACTCTCTTCTTGGTGCATCTTTCAAAGGAGGCCAAGGGGCTCTATTTATAGAGTGGAGTTGAGACTTCACCTCTTCTCCTATCCGATGTGGGACTAAAATACCAATACTCAAAAATAGAGTTTGATATTTTAGATCATCCCACAATCAGCATAGAAGTGTGCCAGTCCACGCCTACCCCCCGAACACTCCCGTGCATGCACGAGACATCCTGGAGTCCGTGTCCGAGTCCGAGTCCGCATCCGCACAACAAAAATTAACTTTCATTCTTGTTGGATTTAATCCTTTTTCCTTCTAGAAAATACTTCCACATGGCACAAACTTGTGCCCCACTACACCTCATGTGCACACCTCAACACAAGCAATGCATTATATTGAGATAATCACCATTTGGTGTAGCCGATGTGGGACTATCTTTTCTAGTCCAAAGGTAAAAACACCAACAAAACCTATCCAATGAAATCAACCTACAAAGTTCTAGGGCTCAACTGATATATTATAATATAGAACTTTTATTTGTTACATAGGAAAATAAAAGAATACTAACAAAATCTAACATAGACTAACACTGTCGTAATCTATTCTGCTATATAATACTAAAAGTTCGACTTCACCGTAATTTTTTCTTCTTCCAAAAATACTCATGCATATCATTCATACTAATTAAAAATGGTTCAGGGCGATGATGAGCCTGGTCTGTGCGATGCGGGACATCCACAACGTCGTTGGACTGACGAAAAAATGGCCACGATCTGAGCTGGCGTGGGTCTGAATAGGACACCCGTGCATAAAAACTCAACGGTTAGGACGCCGCACGGACGGTCGAGGACCGACACCATTCTACTATGGTATAAAGGACGGCCGACCACGCGGCCCGTCGTGCGGCGCCGTAAGGACGTCGAGAAGACGTCGTACACATAGAATGGGTGGCTGGACGACATCGGTTGTCGTAGGCGTCGTGAAGACGTCGGGGACGCCTTCGACGTCGTGGGCAAAACGAGACGTTGAGTTGCGGGCGTCGAAAGACGTCGGCAATCTCGTGGAGCTCTGGAGCGCGCGGAGTGCGCGAGGTGTGCGTGTGGGACGATGATGACAAAGCCAGTACGGACAAGATCCGCACGAAAAGTCTGAAATGATATGACGACCGGCTAAAAATCGTGTGCGGAAAGACACACGATTTAACTGAGCCTCCACGTGCTGGATGAAAAAATAAAAATAAAAATAAAAATGTTCCCTTAATTATTCTACTATGTAATGCCAAAATTAGGTTTTTACCGTAAATTTTATCCTTCCAAAAATACTCTTACAAATCATTACTAATAATGCTAATTAAAATGGTTCATTAATTTTAATAAGAACAACGTAGCAACTATGAAGACTGTTCTTTAATTTTACTATGTAATCTTGCATACAACTATATAATATAATATAATAGTTAAATTAGAATAAAACACGTATAATGTATGTGCATTTATACTAGTTTACAATTAATCCATGATGCATTAAAACTGGAGGATGCTCCCTTTTGTTACGGTCATATTTTTATGAAGCATAAAGTAAGATGCTTACGATTGGATTATGCCAACACATACAACGATTCACTGATCTCGTGGCTTACACCAAACATGTTGATTTAACTTTTAAGACATGAAGATGAGAAGATCAGGACGAGGCTACGGTAGGGCTGAATAACGAGCGAGCCGTTTGATAATCGGTTCGGACTCGAGTCGACTTAAGTCGGTTCAAACTCGTTCAACATTCTTTTAAGGAGAGACAATCTTAAGTTCTGATTCATGTCTCGATTATACCAGTATCCGAGTTCGACATGTCCATGAACATAGATGTCAGTACATAGTTTTAAAAAAAAAATTTTAATTCACGTTCGTAGACTCAATTTTTTTCAAGTTTTATTACAATCCACAATTTTTTTTTTCTAACGTAAGCTTGTTGATTTTTTTTCATACTCTAGGAATACTTTTAGGATTATTTGCACTAACTACTCATAAATTTTGAATTTATAACACGTGGTACCCATACTTTTAAACTAATTATACTGACCACACCCATATTTTATGTTTATTATACGAGGTAATCCTACTTTAAGATAAAAATAAAACCTTATAATATTAATTACCTCTATTTTTATTTTTATTTCTAAAGGAATGACTGGTCAGTGTAATTAGTTTAAAAGTAGTACTCCGTATTATAAATCCAGAACTTATGGACAGTTAATATATATATATATATATATATATATATATATATATATATATATATATATATATATATATATATATATATATATATATATGGGAAGGGATATTGCACCAAACTTATTGCATCAATTGTTGCATCAAACAATCTCAACCACCCATTTATTTCTATCATGTGGTTATAAAGTATTCCATAAAGTTGTTGCCACGTCAGCATGCTTTATAACCACATGATTGAAATAAATGTGTGCTTTATAACCACTCGAGCCACACTAGATATTGCACCAAACTTATTGCATCAATTATTGCACCAAACAATCTCAACCACACATTTATTTCAATCATGTGGTTATAAAGCATGCTGATGTGGCAACAACTTTATGGAATACTTTATAACCACATGATAGAAATAAATGGGTGGTTGAGATTGTTTGATGCAACAATTGATGCAATAAGTTTGGTGCAATATCCCTTCCCATATATATATATATATATATATATATATATATATATATATATATATATATATATATATCACACACACTATATATATATATATATATATATATATATATATATATATATATATATATATATATATATAGTGTGTGTGTGTGTGTTGTGTGTGTATACACACTGAGTTATAAGTTATATAACAAGGTATCGTATCTAAGGATTTATTTCCATTTTGTGTAATAATTTAGTCCTTAGGTCTAGAAGAAATATGGAAATAGAATAAGGGTCAATATTATGAAAAAACTTTAGTTGTATTAAATTAAAAGGAAATTCGCAAGTTCGTTCCCTCGTGCTGAGTAAACGTTCGTTCTTCATTTCAAAATACTTCAATTGGCACTCGCCAGAAATAGGCTATATATAGAGAGAGTAATGGTCCAAAACCAGCGGAGTAGTTTCATATTATGTTTTTCACACACACTCAAACTTCTTCCACGATTCGATTAGATTCCAAAGACCGTCCGCCTAACGGAAGAAATTATACCCCACCTTGCTGACCACAAGAGCCGGTTGGTTCTACAATCATGTTCACATAATGGTTCAATGTCCATCCAACATGATTCTAGCAATGCAAAGATATGGAAGATCTTCCTATTTCTAGCAGTTCATCCCACCAATCCTCCTCTCACTAAGTACTCCTTCCTTTCCTCGGCCTCTCTTTGCTTGAAAAATGCATGGCATTTGTGTGAACACAGTCTGCTCTCTTTCCCCAGCCAGTCTTTAATTAGCTTCCCTCCATTGGAAAATGCTGCTTCCCTGGAGTTAATGGTGGCATCTGTACAACTGGCCTTTGTGTCCAGAAGTCCTGGAAATGCACTACGGGAGGAGAGGACAAAACTTTGGGTCGGTCAGCAATCATGTGCGAGCCACCAATGATAAAAATGGCTTGGCGAGGTTATCTACTTGGCTTTCCACTTGTCAAGCTCCTGTAGGGGGCTCCTGTTCTGATATGTTAAGGATTTTTAGTTGGATGGGAATTTCTCATTTTCGTCTTCTTCTTTTTTCAAGGATAAGGTTGGATAATTCTTGAAAAAAAAAAAAAATGACGAGAGGAAATTAGTGTTAGCTACATGTGTGGGTTTCACACACAGATTTGTGCAAAAACTCAGTTCCATTTTCCATCTTTAGTCCCACATCGATTGGAAAAGGAGAATGGGTTGTGTATATAATGCTTTGTTACTCTTTGACTCAGCGAGTCGCGTTGACCGAATGAAATGTATCGATGCGAATCGATACGAGAGTTACGTTGTCTCGAGCAATGCATCGAACTAAGTAGATGCGAAGAGTTGCATTGTCCCAAAGTATGCATCGAGTTGAATCGATGAGAAGCGCTGCGTTGCCCCGAAGGATAAGTGCGTTGAGACGGCTCGAAAATTCTAAGAAATCGAATCGACCAAGGCGCAAGTCCGAATCGATGCAAGTATTGATTTTAGTTGTTTTCATGTGCAGGTTATACGTTTACACGAAAATATTAGAGGTCGACATTTTGCCTTATTCAGTAAGGGGTCCGTAAAACCAAATCGTCGCCTTGCGACGGACTAAGGCGTTGGCACGGTAAGTCAAATCGGATGTATAGTTCAATGAAGCACGAAGTGCTCGAATGGCTAAGTCAGGAGAGTTGGTCGTGCAACGAAGTTATAAAATCGAGCCGCATCGGCTCGGCGAAACGACAAGGCGTATCGACTCAAGGTGGGAGGATTGACTCTTCTTTTTTACTCCTTCATGCCTAAGTCTGAATATATCATTGTATGCTAAGTTAACCTATCGGTGCCACGGACGTGGTTCGATCGGAAGATAAATCGTAGGGTGTGTCGAACACTAGTTAGAATAATTGAAATAAAACGTGCATCAATTGCACGAGTCGCTACGGAACATTGGAATCACAAAGGCGAGCACATCGGTGCGCAAGCCGCAAGACCATGGGATAGCTGTATTCGGCGAGTGCCTTCGTGCACGAGCCATTTCGTGCCTTTTCGCACGAGTTAGAAGGCTAGAACATTGAAAGACAATAGGCGAGCGCCCTAGCGTGCAAGCCACGAACATTGAACACTAAGTCATAGAACATGAAAATACGGTCGAAACGTGCATACGTGCACGAGATCTTAAAAGATGGCTTCGTTGAGAAAGAATACAGTTGTGGCATGAATGTGGTAGAACTGTCGGATATGACATGATGCCTCGAAAGGTGTTCGGGACCTTCGGGTCGTTCGGTTGACGAACATTAAGTTGAGGCATGATGCCATTGAACATTGAAACGAAGTATAAAAATGTAAGAACATAAAAAGCTAATGGAAGAAATACGAGATGATAAAGTCTGAGTCTCGGACTCAAGACTATACTTTGTTGTTTGAATAATAGTTCGTTGCATGGTCGAATAGGATGGACTGAGATAAATGTGATAATCTCCCGTGCACGGGTGTTCCCTCGAACGATTAAGTGCCGGGGCGCTGGAACCGTTTGGCCTAGGAGGGAATGTATCTTTGATAGGTGCACATCCGTAAGACGATTAACGACCGCTTAGCGAGATATAAAAAGCCGAAAATAATGGTATACAGCGGTAGATCTCCGTAATTGGGACAACAACCCATTACGAGAGGCGTCGGGCTACCCAATTCGAGATAGAAAGAAAAGAAAGAAAAGAAAGAAAGATAGAAAAGAAAGAGAAAAGAAAAGAAAGAAAAGAAACTCCTTTAGTACATTCCGGCGCAGATACGCCAACGACCTTCATATAGTTAAAGAACGATGGGTCGAAAGTGCAGGCACGTATGTGTCCCGCACACATAGATCCTGCTTAGAGATGCACTTATAACATGACAGGAAAGGAATGAGGCGTATTCACCTTGCGTCAGTGCAAGGACGAGTGTGTCGACTTGGTAAGAAGTCGCGCCACGAAACAAATACGAGATTGCTTGTCTGCTTGCTTATTTAATTCGATTAACATGCTTGCCATGATAACATGCTTTACGCTTTCGAATATGCCATAAAATCGACCATAAGGAGAATATAGCAAGATCATAAGCTAAGTTGTATGATTGAACATAAATACTAAAATGTCGGTTTAGAAAGAAGGTCTTTACATCAGTACAGGCGAGGACGAACGTACTGATTCTCCACCAGCTTTCATACAGGATGCAGGAAATGGATGGCTCCCGGCGAAGCTTCGCTTGAACGCGTTGAGGCTTGTAATGCCGAAGCGTATTGAAGCGTACGATCGCATTGATGCTCGGACTTGCAACAAGATTGATGCGGCCGAGATATAGAAGGCATGATGTATGGAATGTTGAAATCCTCACTATAAGAAAAATGATCATTTACGGCGCACAATTTACGGCACGCATTGCCTGTGCGCCGTAAATGACACTCTTTTACAACATGCAATTCTGCGTGCCATAAAAGAGTCAATTTTTGTGTTTTTTACGGCGTGTTTTACCTGCACGCCGTAATTGCAAACGCATTTACGGCACGTATTTTCCTGCGCCGTGAATGGTAACTTAATTACGGCATTCGTTTTTGCATGCCTTAAATGTTAAGTTATTTACGGCATGCGTTATTGTGCGCCGTGAATGAGATCTCAATTACGGCGTTCCTCAGCACGCCGTGAATGTTGTTTTATTTACGGCATGCATTTACGCGCCGTAATTGACAGCTTTTTTACCCAGCACGATGTTAAGATTAAGAATAACTTATTTACGACATCTTTTTTTTTTTTTCCATTTTGACATGATGTTAAGATTAAGAATAACTTATTTAATCTATATATAACATAAAATATTTATTGAAAAATTATGAATTAATATCAAACCGAATTTTTATGTCCATGTTTAAATCAAAATTGTCGTAAAAAGAAATTAAAAAATACATACCCAACACATAATTGTCCTAAAAGAACGTATTAGATTAGGTTATTTATAAAGGCACATCATTTTTTGATCAAGTCACATCAATCTAGGACTGCTACAATTTTTGATAGTCCTAGATACATTCAGGACTGTCAAAAATTATGGCAGTCCTGGATTTGCACTTGTTGTACACATGATGCCACTATTTATGATAGTCCTGTCAGTTTCTACGACTGCCAGAAATTTAGACAGTCCTGAATGATATACCCTGATAAAAAATTGATATGTCCTTATAAAGTACCTAGATTTAATTGTACACCAACACAACATTTCGGCCACTACGCCAAGGAATCGTATTATAAGAAAAAGGCAAAGAACAAACCCTTACCATAAAATTAAAAAATTCTCAAACATCCTCCAATCCCATTATTTTTGTTCCCCCACCCAAAAATTCCCCAAAACTATCAGCGGCAAACCTGTCCCCAAAAAACTCCCCCCACCCCCCCAAACCATCAGCAGCAAACCGCCCTCTCCATCAACTTCCTCTTCCTTCCACCTCCTCTCCCCTGCCTCCTTCCAAGCCCAACCCTCCGCCCCGGTCGGCACCATCGCACGCACAACCAACCAACAAGTCATCACCAACATCCCCACCGGCACGCCCGCCGCCCCTGGCGAGCCCTTCCTCACCTCCCCATCCGGCAAGTACGCGGCCTACTTCCTCCGTACAGAGGCCTCTCCGGACGCCGGCAGCTTCGACAACGACTTCTGCTATATCTAGATCCAGGACTTCTCGATGGGCGAGAGCATGTGAGAGTTGGGGTGCAGTCTCATCTTCTCCGACGACGGCCTGGCGGTGTTCGACGTGAGCGCTCCAGAGTTGGACAGCAGCCCGGAGTCGGCCGCCAACAACCCCCTGGAGACGCACCTCCTCCTCTATCCGGCCCCTGGCGTCGATACCCGTGTCTTTCCTCTCTCGACGTACCTCCTTCCTCCTTCCGACTCCCTCCGTCGGTATTTTTTTTATTTCTGTAAGTTCTGTTATTTTTCTATGAGCAGGATTTTTGTGTTCCAGTTTCACTTCCCCTCTTTACTGCCATGTTGCTAATCTGACACACGGCCTACAGAGATAGTCCCATATTTAAAACCAAGTTAATTACTAATATGCATAGTGAATATGGAATCCAATCTCAAGATGAGAAGACAGGTGGAGATAACATGTGGCTTGTACAAATTTGATTAAGGTTCAGAAACTCGATTTCGATATCTGTTTTGGACCCTTCGTATGAGTAACAGTTTTGGTAGTTTCGGGATATCGACGTTTTTGAATTGGTCGATTTCTGTAGTTTTGGCGGTTCTGGACCCTATGATTCTGATGGATCCTCGTCCACCATAGCTCGGATTGGGTGGAGATCGAGCTTCCTGTGACATTATCAATGGCAAAAGAACAATTTGAAGAAGAAAATTTGAAAAGATTTCTAGGGTTTTATTGATGAACAGAGAGAGCTACTACAATTAGCTAAGCTATGAAGAAACACTAATTGAGTACAAATTCTCCAACACTTTATTTATGCTCAGTTACTTCTACTTATACTAACACTCACTGATACAAGAGTTAGTTGACAGTTACGCTGAGCTGGACTGATGACATTATCATGCTGAGGTGGACCAATCCCGGAGGACCTACACTTCCCTTCCTCTGAGCTGTCAGCTGCTGATCTGGACAGGTAAGGGCTACTGATACAGTACAAATAAGGAGGTATGTATCAGATTCCTATCCGAAAAGGCCGAAACCTTTCTCTGTCGGCAGATACTTAAAACCTTGCATTTGATACATCATTCATATGCTTGTACCCTTTTAAGGCATCTCAAGCACCAAAATAATATACTGAAAGCTAAAAACAGGCAGAAACTGATAATGAGATTTATACTTGGCTCTGTACCAACCAAAACTGGTTCGAAGCAGAAAAATATATCTGTTGATGTGAAAAGTTTGAATCAGTAATATTAGCATAATCCAATATTGTAGGCAAAGCAAGGAAGGGGTCGATAGTAAAGAGGAAAAGGTTAGGAAAATGTGAGTTCCATAGAGGAGCAACTTCTACTGTTATACTTTTCTCTTTATTTTGAAGGATTTTCAAAGTATGATATCAGCCTCCATTGTCGTGATGTTGAGAAAAAGAGTAATTGACTTAAAACTTGCACTCACATGGAGGTTTTTTCTTTTCAAATGTTTGTAAAGATACGTCACTTTCCAAGGGTTCTTTATGGGTGGCTAGAAAATTGGAAAGACTTTTTATTGTAAATACTAATTACAAGTTAGATAACATGGTAGTTGGAGGTGTACCTTTACCATTGATTTTATGGATCAGAATTACTTCCACATTTAGTAACTGATTGTTTGGTAGCTGATAACTACTGATGAAATGGTCAATTAAGGATGTTGCTATAGTGCCTATTTTGTAATCTATGGAGGCCCTTATAGTTAGGTTAGTTTGTAAACATTATGAATCTTTCTTCAACCCTAATTTTCCCATTATCAACTTCTTCTCATGTTCACACATGAGTTCATCTACTGACTAATTTGCTCTGAATGCTTGTAGAAGGGCATAAGAGTTATGATGATTGGAGCAATTTTACATTTGAGTTCTGGCAGCTATTAACTTGGGCATCTCCTTGGCTGACATGAGCAGTTTTCATTATTTGTTGCTGCTGTTTTTAATGTATAATTAGGTTCATAATATCTTTATGGGTGATATGTTCGCCTATTGGTGGAATCTGTTGATTAAGTCAGATGAAGTTAACAATTTGGAGATTGTATCTTTTATGGATGCCTAAGTAGATCAAGGTTTAAAAGATAATACGAAAATGATCTTTGATAGTCAAAGAAGATTTTGTAAGTGTTTATGAAACAATTGTCTTTGAGCAATTTTTCTGGGAATTTTGTTCTTGTAGCTTTTATATGATAAATATATGATTAAATGGAAATTTGTCACTTCGCATGAAAAAGAAGGAAAAAAATCGCAAGTTTTTTTGAAGTTCCATAGCTTATACTTGTCAACTTTACATGTTGGAATGTTTCTAGCAGTGTAGATGCATATTACATTTTACCCATTTATTTTCTGTTTCTCCACCTGGTAGAAGATTGACGGTCTAGAGTCGGTTGTAACTAAGCTATTTGCTTCTGCTAGAAAAAATGGTGCTCGTTTGACAGAATATGGTTCGTTTACTCATTGCATGAAAAATCTTCCTTCAAAAGGACAGATTCGGGTATTAGTTATTATCATCAGATGCTCGTCTTATATATGTTTCACGCAACCTCTTTCATCTGTTACTGTTTTACTTGTTAGGCAACTGCGGTTGAGGTACAAAACCTCCTCGTATCTGGTAGAAGAAAAGAAGCTCTCGAATACGCCCAAGAAGGTCAGTTATGGGGCCCTGCTCTTGCTCTAGCAGCACAACTTGGTGAGAAGGTTTGTGTCATTATTTCTTTGTTTCTTGTGAGATATGCACATGGTCTTGTGTTGAATTTGTTTGTAGTTTTCTTGGTGTCTTCAGTAAGGAAATTTGAATCCCCCTCCCCCATCTTCTTCCAATATTTCTTTTATGCAATGCAGTTTTATGTTGATACCGTGAAGAAAATGGCACATCGACAGTTTGTTTCTAGTTCACCTCTGCAAACGTTATGTCTACTTATTGCTGGGCAAACAACAGAAGTATTTTCTACGGACACCTCTATTAACAGCTTATCTGGCAATGCACTTCAGGGTTCTAATGAGGTGATTTGACTATTTAAAGTTTGTAGTTACCTGAACAACCAACTACATCTTTTACTTGTTTTTGTATTGTTGCTCATACAGCTTAGTTAATGTTCTCTTATAGATGTTGTTTATGAGAAATATAGATGCTACATATTAGTGGGTACTAGTTTATCTTTTTTGATGCTTGGCATCAACTGCAACCTAGGGATGGTAATATCAACTCTAAACTAACTGGTTTACGACTCTCTCAGAGTTGAACTTCCCTTAAGCTGTGCTAAATTCTTATAGTTCTAATATTAATTTAAGAACCTTTTCATGAAGGAGCTGGCATGATATATGATATTATTTGTTCTTTTGTGAAAGTAAGCTTATCATCTTTTTAAATTGCTTTCAGATTCTAGCCAATGGCATGCTAGACAACTGGGAAGAAAATTTGGTTATGATAACAGCAAATAGAACAAAGGATGATGAACTTGTTATAATTCATCTTGGAGATTGCTTATTGAAAGAGCGAGGAGAGGTTTGTATTTCATTGTACTTTCTTTGTAGGTAGTTTATTGAGCCATGATCATCTAAACATGTGAAGCTTAAAATTTCTTGTACAAGTCACTGCTGCACACACTTGCTACTTGGTTTCAGAAGCAAATTTTGAATCATACTCTGACAGTGCAAACTCTGTCTTATTGGTGCTGACCAATTGCCACTTTTGTATCTCCTTCATGATCTCTATCAGCTACACTATTACAGCTCGCAATCATAATATCAAGACTTGCAGATAGCTTTTCGAGCAAAGCTTCTTCGCTAGTGAGTTTATTTCCTACTACTATCATTATGGCTTCCGTATGTCTTATTATTCACTTTTGAAAGTAGTTCTTAGCTAACTTTACTTTAGCCCCATATTTTTATCTATCGTTGTTGTTATCAGCATAGTTTATGTAGAAGATTGTACTAGCATGCTATATACTTAGCTAGGTGCATGACTATAATTGACTCTAGCATACTTTATGCAAAAGAAGAGAGAAAAAAAGGTGGAGAGCTGTTGGTGTCAGTATTGTGTTTGGATGGCCCTTTTAGAGTTGGAAGCTACTAGATTAAACCTGTCCGGACGAAAATAAACAAAAGTAGTTTCAACGTGACTTATAGAAAACAATTATGATCAATACTTAACCAAAACTGCGAAAGAGAGAAGTAACACATCAAGGCCTTACACAAGTAAACATATACCATACAGGCAGATTACACGTATCGAAATACTTGGTAAAGTTTGTAAGTTATGGTGATATTGAAGTTCTTTACCAAACATGATGCAACAAAGTTATCAATTAGAGCGGTTCCAGTAAAAATGTCCTCAAGACAAAGCAAGATAGAAAATGTCCAGTAATTATTAAGTAGTAGGGGTTATGCAGCAATTTAATGTTTTGGACAAGCGATATCAAGATAGAAAACAGTATGATAATAGTCTCTATTAAGTAGTAGGGGTTTGTTACATTACTCATTGTATCAAGAAACCATCCACCGCCAGGAACTCGTTGTCTAGACACATGCAATCCAGGATGATCCCTTGCATGCAATGCTATAACATAACCATCTTTCAGCAGTTCACCACATCTTCTATTAAGCCCTGCACTTCCTGTTACCTGTTTCTCAAGAGTTGATTCCAAATGTGACTCAAATGCACCAATATGCTTATTTCTAGAATCCTCTGGAGAAGAAAACCGAGAGCTGGAACTTAACACTTGGTCCCTACCACTTATAGCATCATCATCATCTCGATGTGACGTATAATTGCTACTGCTTTCTACTCGTGAAAAATCATCAGAATTCTTTCGGGACCTACGCCGAGCAGGTCTCTTCTTTCCTTTCTTCCCTGATCTACAACGTCTTCCCTCAGATCTTGAGGGAATATTTTGGGACAAACATGAAACTTGGGAGTCCTTTATAGTATGCACACCTTTGTCACTATTTTCTGATGAAGCTGAAGGCTTTAAAGTACTCTGCACACCTTTATACTATAATTTTTTTAAAGTACGTCTTCCCTCAGATCAGAAGAGCTTTATAGTATGCACACCTTTATAGTATGCAACTTGGGAGTCCTTTATAGTATGCACACCTTTATAGTTTTGACAGCATTTTAACTGATTCTCTGATTGGTCATCTTCACACCCAATGTCACTATTTTCATCATCCTCATCAGAGACATCAGTGTTTGGAACAACTCCATCAAGAAAAATGACTGTAATATAGAGAACTTTCTCTCTAATTTCCATCCATACTTCTTTGCTGTACTCTGCACTTCGTGGCAGAATCAACACATTTGGCATCTCCCTTACCCATGCTTCCATCCATTGTGGCCCATCAGCACCATCCAATGCACAGCCAGCTATAGATCCATCAACCAAAAGCTGTTTCAGCGCACATATATGAGGAGAAGTATTAAGGTAGTATTATCCGTGTAGGTCAACAGCATTGTCCTTGTGTTGGACTTCTCGTTTAATTTACAAGCAAAAAGTCAAATCTCTATATGAGTGTCCTGCAGAATTAATTGGGCCAGTCTCGTTCCTTTCTAGGAAAGGATCATTCTACAGTACTGCCTAAAGTTTAAAACTTTGGTGGATGAAGCTTGTAATGGCTCATATTGTATCTTCTTTTTATTTAGCTTACTGTTGTTATAAATTGCTTTCAGCGATCAGATAACTTATCTTCGATAATTTTTTGGACTTCTTGTATGCGAACTATTTAGTTATGTAGAGAAGGTGCAGATCACTATTTGATTGTATGCTTTTCTCATGTGCACATCCTCAATTGTATAAAATCAAAGGTCAAGTGGTTTATATAGTTCTAGCAGTGGATCAAATCATCAAATTAAATTAAAGTGAAATTATGGACGGATCACCGTCAAGATGGTTTAAACATATGCAATGAACACCAGTAACTCACTTGTTATGAGTGATTGTATATTAGTTAAATTGATGCTGTGAAAAAGATGTATCACTTGCTAATGTTAGCCTTTACAATCAACCCCAAAATTTAGGGAATTTTTTATTCTTGTGTTATTGATGCCTGAAAGCAGCATAGATCTTTATTTAATGGTTTTATGAGATATGTGTATGTGTGTCTATGAGGTTGCCTGTATGTGCATATTTCTAATGCTTTCTTTTATTTGTACTATAGGTAATGTTAATATCCTTTGCTCATAAAGACGGATACCATAATGCACGTTGATTCGTTGTTATGTTTTTTTTTCTCGTTATAACTTTCCATGTTAGATAACTACAAAAACCTTTGATATCTTTGATCCATCTATTAGCTGACTGCTACCTGTATTCACTATGAATGCCCCAGGCTTTATATGCTGAAGACATTCTGCATTGAGAATTTGCACTATCATTTGATAGTGAACAATGAAGAGAGACAAGATCACTAGCTGCCAATAGATCACTATGAATGCCCCAGGTTTTCTTTTAGCAAGTCTTAGATGTTGTAGCAGTCTAGAATTTCTGTTTTTCCCTTGTCTCTGCAACATAGGTGAAGACTAATTGAAAGATTAGGGTGGAAGTCTCTCCACATTCTGGGGGGCAATGTACAGGTCAATGCCAGTATTGAATAGGGTGAAAAAAATTGGTAGTTACTAGACCCTTAGCAAAAGAGGGGTCAATCCTGGGGGGCAATGTACAGGTCAATGCCAGGTTTTCATATTGTGTTTATGCATACATTAATTTGTGCCCATAATACTCATTTAATTATGTATATTTTTTCATTGTTGTGTTTATATATATATCAAATTGGATATAATGAACTAAAATACATTTTATGTTTGTGCAGGTTATCAATCAATGAAAAAATTTTGTGTTTTGTGTTTGAAGCTTCACCTATGCAACCATTTGAGCCGAAATTTGTCATAGAAGACAATTTACATTTTTTTTCCCAAAGTAGGACAAATTACGAAACAAGCTCAATTTGTATTGACATATTGTATTGTTCTTATTATTCAGTACTAAAATACTTTTGTAGTTCATGAAACAATATGGCATGATATACTTTGGCATGGCCTTTTGTTTGCTATAATGTAAATATGGCATGATATACTTTGGCAAGGCCTTTTGTTTGCTATTAATGTATTTTGGCTATTGAATCCGATTATTTTTATGATATCTCACGTGTCTGGGTTCTTTTGAATTACGTTTCACTTTTGTAGTTTGATTGGGATATATGCCAGTGATTAACTATTTCTTTAACTTATGTTTGCTATGTTATATACTTTGTTTACCATTGATCTCCTTGCTTAAATAAATAGGGATTGGTATGGAAATAATAATAATAATAATAATAATAATAATAATAATAATAATAATAATAATTATTATTATTATTATTATTATTGTTATTATTTGATAAAAAAAATTCATAAAATATTATTTACAGCACGCTACATATGTCATAAATGGTAAATATAATTTATCAAAAATATCTTTTACGGCATCACAATGTATGCTATATTTGATCATGTGCGAATCACTATTACGACGTGCATCTATACGTCGTATTTGACCCAGCACGAATATCTATTACAATGTACATATGTATGCCGTGAAAGAGCAATTACGGCACACGAAAGATGTCGTAAATGGTTGTCGAAATTCAGTGAAAAATATCTATTACGGCGCGCACAGGTATGCCATGAAAGAGCAATTACGGCACACAAAATATGTCGTAAATGGTCGTCGAGATTCTGTAAAAAAGATATTTACGGCGTTCATATGTTTACATTTACGGCATTCCGAATGCGCCGTAAATAATAGGCTCATTTACGGCATGAGCTTTTACGGCACCAAAATGTATGCCGTAAAAGATCATTTACGGCGCGTTTCGCATGCCGTAAATGATCAGTATTCTTGTAGTGCCTTTGTGGGCAAGAGAGAACCTGAGTGTTGTAGCCAACCTGGCAAATTTAGTTGGGCTATTGAAAGCCATCACTACCAGAATAAGTCGTTTTAGCGACGCCTAAAGACGTCGCTAAAACGACAATTTTTGTCGCTAAAAATATTTAGCGACGAAATTATCGACGTTTTGGGCTGGTCGCAGAAATGTAAGTCGTTGATCTGACTTATTTTGGTAGTGCATTGTAATCTCACTTCGAATATCAATAGAGAGAATTGTTTCGTATACTCAGTTTTCCTTTCTTTGTTAATATATCAACTCGAAGATAACCATTTGAGAACTTGTCATCTTGTCTTGCACGAGTGCAACTCCAGGCTCATGCGGCATCACGCCCCCTGCAAGGACGATGATTTGGGTGATTTCGGGTCGGGGCGTGACAGATTGGTATCAGAGCTCTAGGTTCAATTTTGTCACGACCCGCACCCACTGTGAGGATACGAGAACGTAACAACGCCCAGCCTACGCCGCAGTGTCGGCGGTAGAACGCTGTCCTAGGTCAATCATCTAACAATATAAAGGTACCTGTACAGTATATACACTCCGAATAGAGGTGACATAACAATATACAGTCTCAATCACATCTAAGGAAGAATGATGAAAATAAAAGATAGATAGATACTGGAATAAAAGATCCACAGGATACAATCAGAGAGAAAGAGTCTAAGTGTCTACTGCCATACAACTGAACATCCAACTCACACTACAAAGATAAGGGCTTTAGGCCACAAAATTTGGGACGACCAAAAATATTTAGTCGCTCAAACTGATTTTTGGCGACTAAAAAATGCAGTTGTCGCCTAAACTTTCCCATATTAAGAAAAATAATTGTGAAATCTTTAGCAACTATTAATTAATTTTGGCCGACCAATGATTTCTTCATTAAAAAATTCTAAGACGACTACAAAAAATATTTTTCGTCTAAAGTAGGACAAAAATACAAAACATTTCATCAAAGTTGTTATGATAATGAATATCATTGGACGACTATTATTTTAGTGGGCAGCATATGTGACAAAAAAAACCCGTAAACAAAAATCTTTTTAGCCAGGAAAAAATAACTTGGTGGCAATACATATTAAAAATATTATTCCAAAATAATAAAAGGCCGGTTCTTCTATCCCAGTGTTCAATCCCTAAAGCTTCCGTTGAAAATAAATTAGAATTTGATCTCGCGAACGAAAAATATGATCATATCCCGCCAACAATCTTCCTGTAGCCGATCCCGCCAACCAAAATTGGCTTTCAATCTCCGTAGAAGATCCCACCAACCAAAATTGGGTTTCAATCTCTGTAGAAGATCCCGCCAACCCAAAAGTAGGTTTTAATTCCCGCGCGTGTACCAGATCCCGCCAACCCACCGCTCAAAATAGGTCTAGGTCTTCAATCCTAAAGCAGGTAAAAATAGGATTACCATCCAGCTACGAAATCTTTGTTCTATATGTGCTTGATAAATTAAGGACACAAATTCTACTATATATCCATCCAGAAGGAGAACAGCTTCCACACCGTCGAGCATTGCAAAGAGTTTTTAGGGCAAGCAGAGAAGATCCTCGGAACGTCATCGCTTCCTTCTTCTCCACAAAACAACCATCTATTCTTCTCATTCTTTGTAAAGGTGAGGATTCAAACTACATAGAACTTATTTCATGATGATTTTGTAATTTTTTTAAGAAATTAAATGGTTTAATTTGATAGATTATGATCTTTATAGACAATCAAAAATTGTTTATTGTTTATGTGTAATGTTGATAAACTTTTGATCTTTCTGGTCAAAACCCATACTTTTCTTCTTGTTCTTTATAGATACATGAATAGAATTGATAGATGGTTGATTAACAATGGGTGTTTTTGTATCCTGTACTAGAGGTGTTTGTTAGAATGTGCAAGAAGTTGCATGAGGCTATGTAGCATGCATACGGGTACATGGATAAGATATGATACTGCTATCGGCAAATTGTAAAAGATTAGGATACGATATAACAATTAAAAATAAAAACAAAACCATATATAGTTTAAAACGTATATTAAATAACATAATCATCCAAATAATAATCCAAATTCATTTCACGCAAAGTCCAAGCATTTAAACAGAAATACAAGCCAACACAGAGTCGAGCTCTTCGTATTCATTACTTTGAAATAAACTTGTGTCTCTTCTTAATTTCTTGTGATAAGTTTGCATCTGGATGTGGAAATGTATCTGAATCGATGGATACATGTATCCCATTTGTGCGATGTGTGTATCCATCGGTCAATTATATAGACTTCGACCAAAAAAATTATGATACATGTATCAAACCATATCGGTCGCATATCGTATCTATTGTCATATTTGATACGTGATACACAACAAAATTGTGCATCCATGCTTCAGAGGTATGAGGTTACTAAGGAAGTGCATTCAACTCTGAGGTAAAATGTAATTGGAATAACCAATTAACACTCCTTCAAGGGGCATCTAAGAACAACTGAAATTTCATATAGGTTAAATTAGCATAAGATGCATTTGTTTCAACATACTGGAACCACCAAATGGTTTAAAATTAATTTCAAGTATTAGAGCCAAATGAGGGTGGAGGGTTACATTTTGACCTACCTTGCAATTTGGGCTTTTCAGTGAAGGACCATACATCCTTTTTTTCTTTTGGACATTAAAGCCAGGAATCAAACCCTGGCCTCCACAATAACCCACACCAGCCCTGATAACCCTCCATCGTCATTTGGCTTTAATACATGGTATCTATTTATGCATCACCGAGATTTATGCACATGTTGCTTCAACAGCATACATGCTATTTAATAAAATCCTATGATGGTCAAAAGGCATCCATGAGTTAGACCTGCTTCTTCGGATTGCTTCCAAGCACACCTGTTATTTCAGTAACTGCTGGCTTTTTTGAATTTTCCACTGCATCGATATGCTCCTCATGCCTCATTTTATTGGGTGTGTGTGTGTGTGTGTATGTATATATATATATATATATATATATATATATATATATATATATATATATACACCCAAGAGGCTGAAGACTGGGCTGCACTGATTATGGATGCAAAGTCGAGAAATTTTTTTGTGCATATGGAGAGCATTCCTAAAGAAGTTTTGGCTCCAAAAGGATATACACATGTGATATACCTGGATAGGTCAATATGATCGTGCATGCACACTGATCAAGATGTGCTTATATGTGCTTAAAGACTTTCTATTATATTTAGGCACATCCGTCCTTTTACTTGTTTATGAATTGTGTGTGTGTATAAGGTACTAGCCTAGTGGTAGTGCGGGGGACCGCCCAAGAACAAGTCTTGGGTTTGAATCCCCCCTCGGACGGCTGGGTTATATATATATATATATACATATATTACGGTCTTGAGTATAATTTTTTTGTTTTAATATTTGCAGAACCATGGACAAAGAATGGATATACAATCCAAATAGATTTACTGCTGAATATTTGAGCGGGGGTGGCATCATTTTTGGATGTTGCAAAGGAACATGTTAATGATAAGGGCCTTACTAAATGCCCATGTCATAAATGCCATAATGGGTATTCAGCGTCAGTGGCAGAAGTCGAAAAACACTTGTGTATTCATGGGATGTCCCTAGACTACAATGTGTGGATTTATCACGGGGAGGAAAGAGAAGAAAATATTACTACTATTCCGAGTGCTCGTCAAACTCCTCTTGGTGGAAGTAATGATGTGGATGAAATTATTGCAGATGCCTTCCCTCACGCGTCTTTCAATTTTGATGATGATGATGCCATTGATGATCGTGTAACGGGAGATAGCGACAATCATGCTCATAGGCAACAGTCAGTTGAGTTTGAGAGGTTGTTGGAACAGTCTCAACGTGAATTATATCCTGGTTGCACTGAGTTTTCTGTATTGTCATTCACAGTGGAGCTGATGCAATGAAATGTCAATAATTTGTGGTCAAATAAATCACTCAATGATGTGTTAGGGCTAATGAAGCGGTTGATACCCAAATCAAATCATCACATGCCAGAATCATACTATGCTGCAAGTAAGATTCTAAAGGACCTTGGCTTAGGGTATGAAAAAATCCACGCATGTAAGAATGATTGTGTTTTATTTTACAAAGAGCATGCAGGGAAGGACAAATGTCCAGTTTGTAATGAGCCTCGATATGTGAATAGTGAGCATGATCCAAAAAAAATTCCTAATAAAGTTTTGCGCTATTTTCCACTAACGCCTAGGTTACAGAGGTTGTATATATCTAGGCATACTGTCGGAGATATGTTATGGCATAAAAATGTAAAGGGAAATGATGAATTAGTAATGAGGCATCCTGCCGATGGTCTTGCTTGGAAAGAATTTGACAAGATGTATCCTGATTTTGCAGCGGAGCCACGGAATATCAGATTAGGGCTTACAACCGATGGCTTTAACCCATTTGGTAATATGAGCCAATCTTACAGTATACGGCCAGTAATGGTGGTTCCTTATAACTTGCCACCATGGAAGTGCATGAAGAAAGAATATACCATGATGCCCTTGTTAATTCCTGGTCGATCAGCACCTGGTAGGGAAATTGATGTTTGTCTAAGACCGTTGATTGATGAGCTTAAGTTGCTATGGGAGAAAGGCGTGCCAACTTATGACAAAGCAACAAATTTTGTATTTAATCTCCGTGTAGCAATTATGTGGACGATTAATGACTTTCCGGCATATGGAAACTTATCTGGTTGGCTCACTCATGGTTATAAGGCATGTCCAGTCTGTAACATGGATATAACATCTGAGCCCCTAAAACATAAGATCTGTTTCATGGGAGCTCGTCGAGGCTTGCCAAGAAACCATATATGGAGGAGAAGTCCAAAAGATTTTAATGGGAAAGAGGAAAGACGACCAAAACCAAGGGACTTTTCAGGTGATGACTTGTTGGCTCAATTAGATAGTATCGCTTTTGAGCCAATGGGTAAACATCCCAACAACAAAAAGAGAAAGCGGAGAGATGATGAATTAAATTGGAGTAAGAAAAGTATCTTTTTTGAATTGGAATATTGGTCAAAATTAAAAATTAGGCATAACTTAGATGTCATGCACATAGAGAAGAACATATGTGATAATATTTTGGGGACTCTTTTGGATTTGGATAATAAATCCAAGGACACATGGAAGGCTCGTTTAGATCTACAAAAAATGGGTGTAAGGGAGAAGCTCTGGTTAAAACCAAAAGGAGACAAATATGAGAAGCCTCCAGCAGAGTACACACTAAGGCCAAATGACAGAAGAGAATTTTTAAGATTTTTGAGATCATTAAAACTTCCAGATGGTTACGCGTCCAACATTGCAAGAAAAGTAAACATTGACACAGGAAAAATTACTGGATTGAAGAGTCATGATCTTCATATCTTGCTGCAAAGAATCATTCCAGTTGGCATTCGAAGATATCTAAAAAAGGATGTCTGCACTCCAATTGTTCAACTTTCGAGGTTTTTTCAACAATTATGTGCGAGAACATTGAATGTGGAGGACTTGGATAAGATGGAAGATGAGATTGTCTACATACTATGTAGACTTGAAAGGATCTTTCCACCGGCATTTTTTGACATTATGGTGCATTTAGCTGTTCACTTACCAAGGGAGGCAAAGCTTGCTGGACCTGTTGGTTATCGTTGGATGTACCCCATAGAAAGGTATATCTTTGTTTCCAGTTCTTATTTTTTTAATCTAATTTAGTGTAATCCTATACATATGCTATTATATTCTAAAGGATAAACACGATTTCAGGTTATTGGGAACATACAAGAAATATGTTCGAAATATGGCTAGACCAGAGGGGTCAATTGCAGAGGCATACATTATTAATGAAGCACTCACATTTTGTTCAATGTACTTGCACAATGTTGAGACAACTTTCAACAAGCCTGATAGATACGAAGATGGTGGTGAACGTAATGAGAAACTATCACTGTTTTCACAGGTTGCTCGTCCGTATCAAGGTAGAGTGTCAAAGGAATGGACCCCGGCCGATCGTAATGTTGCTCATTGGTACATATTGACGAACTGCGATGAGGTGTCTCCATTTTTGAAGTAAGTGGATATATGTTACATTATTATATATATAGTTGGTGGTAGTAACTAATAGGCTTCTTTTTTGCTTCAATAAATCATGTAGTGAACATTATCAAATCTTGGAAGAGGAAAGTAATATGGATATTGAAAAAAGGCATAAGCAACTATTTCCCAGTTGGTTCCGTCATAAGGTAAATGTAAAATTGAATAAGTAGTCTCAAATTAGTCCTTTTTTCTAGTATATAATATGTTATGTAACAATATATGTGTATTGTTAATTTTAGATGTCGAAGCTGAAAAAGGAGAATTCACCACTATACAATGAAGAGTTGTACGAGTTGTCAAGAGGACCCGAGTGTAAAGTCCATTCTTACGATTGTTGTATTGTGAATGGAGTTCGGTTTATTTGTGTGGAACGTGATACTAGGCTCTCAACTCAGAATAGCGGGGTATATGCCATCGGAGACATAGATTACTATGGACATTTAACCAAAGTGGTAGTCTTGGAGTATAGAAAAGGCTATCAAGTTGTTTTGTTCAAATGTCAGTGGTTTGATTCTCGAAGCAGTGGTGCAAGAGCAAAAATTCGTCATGATTTCCATCTGACATCCATTAATGTTAATACTCGGTGGTATGAAAGTGAGCCATTTATATTAGCAATTCAAGCTAAGCAAGTTTTTTATGTGGATGACCCAAAGTTGGGCTTTGGTTGGAAAGTTATTCAAAAGATGCATCATAGGCATATATGGGATATTCCTGAAAATGAAATCAGTGAGGGTGACGAAATGGAGAATGACATTGCATACCAAGAAAACTCCTTTTCTGATATTCCTTGGGTGGCTGAAGATAATGATCCGAGTTTTCTCACATTGCATAGAAATGATGTTCCTCCTATTGCTATTGATGCAATAGTTATTGATTTGGCATTTATTGATGAAGATAATGATGTTCTTGATGAGTTAGACGATGAAATATCTTCAGATAGTGGCGACGAAATGACTGTACAAAATAACAATGAAGATAGTGATTTTGATTAGTAAGTTTAACTTTCTGTATTGGTAATTTTTCTGAATGTAAGTCCAAGTTGTCATCTTAACTATACTTTTGTATATCATGATTAATTAGTGAACTTTATTTGTATTTTATGATACACACAGATCATGGTTCAGTCTGTACAACGTGGTGGTAAGAGGAATCAACTTAATCAGAAAGATGCTGCAAATGGCTCTGTAACAAGTGTTAGCCTCCCTGTGGTGGATCGAGAGGTGCCTCCTCATAAGAAGCGGCCGACATCAATGAGTATGACTAACCCTTCTCCACATTCTATTAGCTATTGTCTGAATACTGAAAGCATTTGTTTTCAAAAATTTTGATATTGTCTGATACATATATCCTATAGTCTAAAACTTATAGGTAATATCTCACTTACTAGGCTAATAGGTAGTCTACTATTACCTTAGCTAGTATATATAATCATCCATTACCTTAAAAAAAAACCTATAGGACTCTTCTAACCACATTACCTTCCTCAAGCCAACCTTAACCAATATCATTATCCTCCCCCCTACTTATATCCAAGGCCATATGGCCTAACCCACTGTCCCCTAAGAGAACAGGATCCCCTGCTGCCTAGTGCAGCAGGGCAGCTACTGCTAATAGATATCTAATATGGTTCTTACCCCTACAAGGAAGGGATGAAATCTTGGTCCTTGAATACAAATTAACCAATCATCATTAAAGGAATCGTAGATATGCCAAAGTGTTGCATCAAACCTTCGTCGACTGTAATTCTAAATTTCATAAATAGTAGACTTGGCTAGAAATGGTTGCATCAAAAATAATTCAAATGACAATCCACTTGACTAATTTACCTCAACTATAGCAACTGATGAATTTTAATGCTACAAATATCAAAATGGACAAAACATGAAACTCCTAGAATCGAGAGTTAGCATTACTCGCAAAGGCAAGCCTTCAACTACAAGAGTAGTGCATGGAACTTGTCTGAACTACAGATACTTATAAGTTCTATTTGCAAAGAAAATGTCTTGACTTTGAGATCCAAACTTCCACAGCTTAACAGAATCTACACATTTATCAATTAAGATAATGATCCTAAAAACATAAGGTGTCTGCTTATATGTCAACTGAGTGTTTTATATCATTATCAATAATGCACGCATACAAGTGTGGTGAAAGCTTACCTTTTCAACATGTAACAAAAAATAAGCTTCAACATAGGGCTTACTATAACCGATCACAAGAGAGATGAAAGCTCACCTTTTCCTTATCGTCATCAGAGCCACTGTCACTTTCTGAGCTATCACTGGATTCTTCCTTCTTTTTGTCCCATTGGGTGGAGCAGCTTTTGAGGTTGCAAGCACACCCTTGGCAGGAGTGGCAACTTTAATAGCATTTGACTGTAGTGATTTAACAAACAAATTTAGGATAAGTAACATCAATGAATATCACCCCAAACAATGCTTCCAGTAACATGTTGAATCACTAGTATATGAACTACACCAGACAATAAAAAGTAATAGTCATTAAGTTCACTTCCTAACTCTCGTATGAATACACCAGGCAGGCCCCATTAACAAGCAAAAAAGATGATCAGAACGAGATACAGATCAGAACTCAAATAACATCGGCAACAGAACTTGTCAAAATAGTTACCATAAAAGAGAGAATTCACATTTCACTTGTAAGGGCAACTCCATTCTAAATTATTTGAACCAAACTTTTAGTTTATTTGAACAATTTGAAGACTAGCATATTAAAGCTCTTCACATTCTTACCTCATCATCCTCATCAGAGTCGCTCTCAGAAGAGCTGCCACTCGACTCGTGTTTCTTCTTTGCAACTGCTGGAGATGGTTTTATGGATGCGGCAGTATTCTGCACAGATCACCAGTAGTATTCAAGTTAGAAACAACAATGCACAATTCAATAAAGATTTGCATGATAAAAGAGACAACCACCTTAACATTGACAGTCTCATCCTCTGAACTACTATCTGAATCTGAACTATCACTGGATTCCTGCTTTTTAGATGCTACAGCTTTACCATTCGCAGTTCCTTTTGCAGGCAATTTCTTAGTTGCCGCAGCTGCCTTTGGGTTAGCATCCTCGTCTGAACTACTATCGGAATCAGAACTATCACTGGACTCTTGTTTCTTTGCTGGCACTTTCTTGGGTGGGACAACCTTCTTTGTTTTAGTGTCCTGGTAAGACAATAGTTAGAAGCCTTAGAAATGCATCACTAATTCTCTATCTCCTAACGCTTTGTGGTGTAGTAGTTTTATGTTGGAGCTTAGTCCCTCCATTGGCCTATTGCCTATTGCCTACTGCCTATTGGCCTATTGCCTACGGCCAAAACCCTCTCACACCTTACTGATACATTCAATTATCCTAATCAAAATACTAATCACTCGCACTCACATTAACTAACACTAACTAATATCTGATATTCTCTTGAACTAACCCCAATACTTTAACTCACATCACTAATGCTAACATGAAACTATCATACCCCTAATCTGTGATACTCTCTAGCTCTCACTAGAGACTAACACCATTCTCATAACCCTTATTTCCAATTCTTAACTGTGCAGTGCCAAAGGCCTAAGGTCCAAGTGCAATGTATCAAATGTGGCCAAGCCATGGCTGCCTACAGCAGTGCCTTGACCCCTGCAGCAATTGCTGTAATGTAGCCAAGTGACTCTAATGCACAGGCCATAAGGGCTAGGTGAGGTAAGTCAATGGCCAAGAGCCTAGGGCCATTGCAGCCTATAGTGCATCATGGTCGAGTGGCCAAGGCTCACAGCTGCTGCAGGAGACCCATTGGCCCGACCCCCATCTCTGATGCTCTAACCCAAACCCATATAACATCCTGAATATGATTATCATATATGTATGTAACACTCTAACAACTGAACACCACTGAACAACCATACATTCACTCATATCTATTTGAACTCTCCCTCACTCACACTCCTCACACTGACACACACCTAACTCTGATACATGGATGTATCCTCTCAATCCCTACTGTCCTAACCATGTATACTTACCCATAGGCCTGTAGCCAACTGTCCTAACCATGTATACTGCCCCAAAGCATTTTTTCCAGCAAATTAACTGTTTATCAAATTCAGTTTAACCAAATTAACTGAATACTTGACGACTAAATATATCATTTCAAGTTTCACTACAAAGGATGAGGACATTATTATTGTTTTTGATGTTGCTGCTGCTGCTGCAACTATTTCTACTACTGCTCATCCTATGACTACCTGGGAGAGTAGCATAAGACGTTAGGACAACGACGTATGCCCTCAAAGACGTTGGGTATGACTACAAGGTTAACAGCATCAACTTTGGGTACAAATGGCAATTATTCTGGTGGTGGAATTGGTTTGAACCCTCGTAGGTCTTCGTCAAACTTGAATGTGACTACAGGAGTAGCACCTACTCCATCTTTGGGAACGAATCTCAATTCTTTTGAACCATCGCACAGGTTTAGTAGTTGTGATAACGCCTGTCAAAATTCAACTTAAGCTCCAAGAGGCTCCCTTGGTAAATAATCTATTCAATTAGCAAAAATAAATAAACTATGTTCATAAGAAACTATGCTCCTAGGTTTGTATAGACAAATAATAATCAAATCTTTTTTTTCCTAGGTGGTGGAAAAAGTTTACCACCTACTATGCCCTCAAAGACGTTGGGTATGACTACAAGGTTAACAACATCAACTTTGGGTACAAATGGCAATTATTCTGGTGGTGGAATTGGTTTGAACCCTCGTAGGTCTTCGTCAAACTTGAATGTGACTGCAAGAGTAGCACCTACTCCATATTTGGGAATAAATCTCAATTCTTCTGAACCATTGCAAAGGACTAGTTGTTCTGATGATACCTTTGATAATTCAGCTGAAGATTCAATACGCTCTACTAACTTCTATGGTAAATAATCAATCCAATTAGCAAAAATGAATAAACTCTGTTCTTAAGGAACTATGCTATTTAATAATGTTTATTGTGCTTGGCTTGTCATATTAGCATCAGATGCAAGAAACTCCGTTCCTAAGAAAACAAGAGGGTTTTCTAGAGCAATTAAAACTTCCAACATCATGTTGACCTCAGGTAAGAGGATTGAAATTTATCTTGATGAGGATTTGGGGGTGCCTGTGGGTCAAGTTCGAAACATATCTAGCTTATTATCTCACGAGTGTGGTTACCAAGTTCGGAACAACGCCCCGCTGACTCAAGCACACTGGGATGACATTAATGAAGATACTATGCAGAAACTAATAGATGGAGTCACTGTGAGTATAAAATATCATTCATTTATAACTCAATTCATATATAATGACTAGTAACTTACAAATTCTGTTATGATTTAGACAAATTTTGAAATAGATACGAAGGACCCAAGATGGTACAAGTATATTTGCGATAATATGAGAAATAGGTACAATGATTATAAGCACAAACTCGCCAAGTATTATAAGAGCTGTGAGTCAGATGAGGTAGCCCGGGAAAATCCGCCTCTAGAGCTTCTAAGAGATAGAGATCTATCAGAGTGGGAGTGGTTATGTGACCATTTCATGAGTGATAAATACCAGGTAACTTTTCACTTTTAACCTATTATTGATTTTTTTTATTCTGTACATGTCAAGTTCTTGATTATATATATGCATCAAATGCCACTAATTAAAATGTTATGGAAGTTCTTTGTACTTTTTGGTATATACATCAAATGCCTCCAGTTATTTCGTTCTAAGAGAGATTGATTCCCTGTTGTTGAATAGAGACTTTCCATTTGGGGGTAAATAATAGTTGGGTTAATTGCATCAAGGGATGTCCTGGTGGATTTGCATTCTATATTGCTGAAATTAGATGTTCTAGCTATGCCTATCATCCATTGCATTCTATATTGAAAGATTTGCAGCAGTTACTGCTAGGTAGCAGTATAGTCCTTAGCAACAACCCGCAGGACTACAAGTAGAGGATAGATGCAGTCCTGCAAGAACTGAGCAATAGTAGAAACCACTACTTTTATACCTTTGCATCCACTAATATATTAAAAAACTGCCAAAACCACCTATAAAGATACTAGGGTCTGAAACTGATTCTGGTATATCGATACTGTGGACCTTGGATCAAAGATAATCTCATTTCTTCTATTTCTTTCATCTTATATTTCTTTATGATTGTTCTTCTTGACCTTAAACATCATCCCATTGACAGATATTCTGTTCAGGCAATTCTAACTATTAAAATAATATTATGTCCATAACCTTTGCCTCCTTGTTCATGAAATGAGCTTTCTTTTGTTTTCTATTGCGTTGGAATTACTACTGACCAATAAGAAAGTAGACATAAGCCTTTTCTTGCATTAGGATCGCAGCATGCACCTATAATTGCTGTCTGTTTCTTTTATGTTGATATAATATTCCTCTTTTTACTATTTCTCTTGCCTACACTGTGTCTAGGAACCTTGAGGTTTTGGATGAATGAGGTTTGAATTGAATGGTGTAATCTTGCATGTTTATACTTCATGCACATCTAAATTTGACATAGTGCATTTGTCAAACTGTCACATTCCAACTCATGTGCGGCCATTGATGACCACATTATGTTCTGTAGTAGCTATGTTTTTACTATAAAGGCTTCAGCTAAACACTTATGACTATAAGTATCTTATATTTTCTATATAGTCTGTGGCACTATAATACAATAACTGGAATTAGAACTTTTGATGGATTGATTCAATATTTTCCAATATTGTATATGGTCTTGTATAGTATCACTAACGTGAAATTGTATTTTCTTTTTGATTAATTGCAAGTTATCAACTATACCTGTCTATCCACGATCCGATTTAACTGCACATGCAACCATTTACCTACAACCAGATCAGTGAGAAAGACAAACTCATGAAGGCATTATTTTTTCCCTATAATAAACAAGAAAGGATACATTTTTTAATGTTACAGATAATATGGCCCTTAATAGAGCTGATGGAAGACAAGAACTCAAATAGCCAACCCCAAATGGAATAAAGGATATATGGTGCTAGAGATCCCAAGTTAAGTACTCTGGTGCCTATAATATGTGTTAATTTGCAACTGCAGTATGTTGCTACTGACTGTTACACAAATATCTGCACACGGCCACATAGCAACCTGCACTGCTATGCAAATACATTGAGGATGCAAATCTGAGATCAATACTACCATTTAGAAATTGAACAAATTTAATTTTTAATATAACAATACATAACAAATAAACTTGGTTATCTGCTCGTGATCTGTCATGCTACATTTGAGGTTATTTTATTTATTTACATCCCTCGGTTTCTTGTAGAATGTCTACTGGTCACTTGTGGAAACAAGGGAAATGTTTCAAAATAACATTGCCAACATGTTCTGTTCTTTACTGATTTCATAAGCATATATTTTCCATCACTGCAGAAGAAGTACAGAGTTTTTCTTTCTTTTCCTTAAAGGTTTGTATAACTCATGTTCTTTTTACAAAAGTTGTACCTTCAGATAGTGATGCAATTAATGTTGTTGCGGTCACTATAACTTGGATTGTTGTATCTTGTAGTTAAAGTTGTTTTTGCAATTAAGTACCATTTTTATTTTACTATAATTGAACCAAATAAGTTTTTGTTTTCTGCAGAAAAGATCTGAAGTCAATTCAAGTAATCGGTCAAAGAAAAAATGGAATCATTGTGGTGGTTCACGACCATTCTCATTGTATTATCATGATCATGTTGAGGTAATGACATAATTATTTTTATTTTAAAGTTTGTGAATATCAATATCAGTATTTGGATCGTTATATGTGTTTGATGTTATTAGGGTGGTTCACAATTTTCTGATATCGATACATGGGGTACAACTCATATGTCAAAAAAGAAGAAAGATTGGGTTAATGATGCAGCAAAGGACGCACATGTAAGTATACATTTTACTTGGTTAAAAAACTATTTCTATTGTATAATAGAGTAATATTGTTTTGCTTTTAACTAATCAAATATTATTTTTACAGGATGAGGTGATGAAAAAAAAGAATGATTATCTTGAGAAAATCACTGAGTTGTATCCTGAGGGAACTCCGATGGATGAGCTTGTTGTAGCCCCAAATGTAGGCACTGAGATTATGGAAGATGTGATTGGATGTGGGGTGTGGTAGGATGATTCGTGGAGCTGGAAAGAGGCAAATTCGAGAAACTAGTTTGTCATCTAAATGCAACTAATTTTGCATTTAGGTGAAAAAAAACTAATTTGCCTCAAATGCCTAAGGTTTATCAACACAAATGCAAAATTAGTTGCATTTAGATGACAAACTAGTTTCTCGAATTTGCCTCTTTCCAGCTCCACGAATCATCCTACCACACCCCACATCCAATCACATCTTCCATAATCTCAGTGCCTACATTTGGGGCTACAACAAGCTCATCCATCGGAGTTCCCTCAGGATACAACTCAGTGATTTTCTCAAGATAATCATTCTTTTTTTTCATCATCTCATCCTGTAAAAATAATATTTGATTAGTTAAAAGCAAAACAATATTACTCTATTATACAATAGAAATAGTTTTTTAACCAAGTAAAATGTATACTTACATGTGCGTCCTTTGCTGCATCATTAACCCAATCTTTCTTCTTTTTTGACATATGAGTTGTACCCCATGTATCGATATCAGAAAATTGTGAACCACCCTAATAACATCAAACACATATAACGATCCAAATACTGATATTGATATTCACAAACTTTAAAATAAAAATAATTATGTCATTACCTCAACATGATCATGATAATACAATGAGAATGGTCGTGAACCACCACAATGATTCCATTTTTTCTTTGACCGATTACTTGAATTGACTTCAGATCTTTTCTGCAGAAAACAAAAACTTATTTGGTTCAATTATAGTAAAATAAAAATGGTACTTAATTGCAAAAACAACTTTAACTACAAGATACAACAATCCAAGTTATAGTGACCGCAACAACATTAATTGCATCACTATCTGAAGGTACAACTTTTGTAAAAAGAACATGAGTTATACAAACCTTTAAGGAAAAGAAAGAAAAACTCTGTACTTCTTCTGCAGTGATGGAAAATATATGCTTATGAAATCAGTAAAGAACAGAACATGTTGGCAATGTTATTTTGAAACATTTCCCTTGTTTCCACAAGTGACCAGTAGACATTCTACAAGAAACCGAGGGATGTAAATAAATAAAATAACCTCAAATGTAGCATGACAGATCACGAGCAGCTAACCAAGTTTATTTGTTATGTATTGTTATATTAAAAATTAAATTTGTTCAATTTCTAAATGGTAGTATTGATCTCAGATTTGCATCCTCAATGTATTTGCATAGCAGTGCAGGTTGCTATGTGGCCGTGTGCAGATATTTGTGTAACAGTCAGTAGCAATCATACTGCAGTTGCAAATTAACACATATTATAGGCACCAGAGTACTTAACTTGGGATCTCTAGCACCATATATCCTTTATTCCATTTGGGGTTGGCTATTTGAGTTCTTGTCTTCCATCAGCTCTATTAAGGGCCATATTATCTGTAACATTAAAAAATGTATCCTTTCTTGTTTATTATAGGGAAAAAAGAATGCCTTCATGAGTTTGTCTTTCTCACTGATCTGGTTGTAGGTAAATGGTTGCATGTGCAGTTAAATCGGATCGTGGATAGACAGGTATAGTTGATAACTTGCAATTAATCAAAAAGAAAATACAATTTCACGTTAGTGATACTATACAAGACCATATACAATATTGGAAAATATTGAATCAATCCATCAAAAGTTCTAATTCCAGTTATTATATTATAGTGCCACAGACTATATAGAAAATATAAGATACTTATAGTCATAAGTGTTTAGCTGAAGCCTTTATAGTAAAAACATAGCTACTACAGAACATAATGTGGTCATCAATGGCCGCACATGAGTTGGAATGTGACAGTTTGACAAATGCACTATGTCAAATTTAGATGTGCATGAAGTATAAACATGCAAGATTACACCATTCAATTCAAACCTCATTCATCCAAAACCTCAAGGTTCCTAGACACAGTGTAGGCAAGAGAAATAGTAAAAAGAGGAATATTATATCAACACAAAAGAAACAGACAGCAATTATAGGTGCATGCTGCGATCCTAATGCAAGAAAAGGCTTATGTCTACTTTCTTATTGGTCAGTAGTAATTCCAACGCAATAGAAAACAAAAGAAAGCTCATTTCATGAACAAGGAGGCAAAGGTTATGGACATAATATTATTTTAATAGTTAGAATTGCCTGAACAGAATATCTGTCAATGGGATGATGTTTAAGGTCAAGAAGAACAATCATAAAGAAATATAAGATGAAAGAAATAGAAGAAATGAGATTATCTTTGATCCAAGGTCCACAGTATCGATATACCAGAATCAGTTTCAGACCCTAGTATCTTTATAGGTGGTTTGGCAGTTTTTTAATATATTAGTGGATGCAAAGGTATAAAAGTAGTGGTTTCTACTATTGCTCAGTTCTTGCAGGACTGCATCTATCCTCTACTTGTAGTCCTGCGGGTTGTTGCTAAGGACTATACTGCTACCTAGCAGTAACTGCTGCAAATCTTTCAATATAGAATGCAATGGATGATAGGCATAGCTAGAACATCTAATTTCAGCAATATAGAATACAAATCCACCAGGACATCCCTTGATGCAATTAACCCAACTATTATTTACCCCCAAATGGAAAGTCTCTATTCAACAACAGGGAATCAATCTCTCTTAGAACGAAATAACTGGAGGCATTTGATGTATATACCAAAAAGTACAAAGAACTTCCATAACATTTTAATTAGTGGCATTTGATGCATATATATAATCAAGAACTTGACATGTACAGAATAAAAAAAATCAATAATAGGTTAAAAGTGAAAAGTTACCTGGTATTTATCACTCATGAAATGGTCACATAACCACTCCCACTCTGATAGATCTCTATCTCTTAGAAGCTCTAGAGGCGGATTTTCCCGGGCTACCTCATCTGACTCACAGCTCTTATAATACTTGGCGAGTTTGTGCTTATAATCATTGTACCTATTTCTCATATTATCGCAAATATACTTGTACCATCTTGGGTCCTTCGTATCTATTTCAAAATTTGTCTAAATCATAACAGAATTTGTAAGTTACTAGTCATTATATATGAATTGAGTTATAAATGAATGATATTTTATACTCACAGTGACTCCATCTATTAGTTTCTGCATAGTATCTTCATCAATGTCATCCCAGTGTGCTTGAGTCAGCGGGGCGTTGTTCCGAACTTGGTAACCACACTCGTGAGATAATAAGCTAGATATGTTTCGAACTTGACCCACAGGCACCCCCAAATCCTCATCAAGATAAATTTCAATCCTCTTACCTGAGGTCAACATGATGTTGGAAGTTTTAATTGCTCTAGAAAACCCTCTTGTTTTCTTAGGAACGGAGTTTCTTGCATCTGATGCTAATATGACAAGCCAAGCACAATAAATATTATTAAATAGCATAGTTCCTTAAGAACAGAGTTTATTCATTTTCGCTAATTGGATTGATTATTTACCATAGAAGTTAGTAGAGCGTATTGAATCTTCAGCTGAATTATCAAAGGTATCATCAGAACAACTAGTCCTTTGCAATGGTTCAGAAGAATTGAGATTTATTCCCAAATATGGAGTAGGTGCTACTCTTGCAGTCACATTCAAGTTTGACGAAGACCTACGAGGGTTCAAACCAATTCCACCACCAGAATAATTGCCATTTGTACCCAAAGTTGATGTTGTTAACCTTGTAGTCATACCCAACGTCTTTGAGGGCATAGTAGGTGGTAAACTTTTTCCACCACCTAGGAAAAAAAAGATTTGATTATTATTTGTCTATACAAACCTAGGAGCATAGTTTCTTATGAACATAGTTTATTTATTTTTGCTAATTGAATAGATTATTTACCAAGGGAGCCTCTTGGAGCTTAAGTTGAATTTTCACAGGCGTTATCACAACTACTAAACCTGTGCGATGGTTCAAAAGAATTGAGATTCGTTCCCAAAGATGGAGTAGGTGCTACTCCTGTAGTCACATTCAAGTTTGACGAAGACCTACGAGGGTTCAAACCAATTCTACCACCAGAATAATTGCCATTTGTACCCAAAGTTGATGCTGTTAACCTTGTAGTCATACCCAACGTCTTTGAGGGCATACGTCGTTGTCCTAACGTCTTATGCTACTCTCCCAGGTAGTCATAGGATGAGCAGTAGTAGAAATAGTTGCAGCAGCAGCAGCAACATCAAAAACAATAATAATGTCCTCATCCTTTGTAGTGAAACTTGAAATGATATACTTAGTCGTCAAGTATTCAGTTAATTTGGTTAAACTGAATTTGATAAACAGTTAATTTGCTGGAAAAAATGCTTTGGGGCAGTATACATGGTTAGGACAGTTGGCTACAGGCCTATGGGTAAGTATACATGGTTAGGACAGTAGGGATTGAGAGGATACATCCATGTATCAGAGTTAGGTGTGTGTCAGTGTGAGGAGTGTGAGTGAGGGAGAGTTCAAATAGATATGAGTGAATGTATGGTTGTTCAGTGGTGTTCAGTTGTTAGAGTGTTACATACATATATGATAATCATATTCAGGATGTTATATGGGTTTGGGTTAGAGCATCAGAGATGGGGGTCGGGCCAATGGGTCTCCTGCAGCAGCTGTGAGCCTTGGCCACTCGACCATGATGCACTATAGGCTGCAATGGCCCTAGGCTCTTGGCCATTGACTTACCTCACCTAGCCCTTATGGCCTGTGCATTAGAGTCACTTGGCTACATTACAGCAATTGCTGCAGGGGTCAAGGCACTGCTGTAGGCAGCCATGGCTTGGCCACATTTGATACATTGCACTTGGACCTTAGGCCTTTGGCACTGCACAGTTAAGAATTGGAAATAAGGGTTATGAGAATGGTGTTAGTCTCTAGTGAGAGCTAGAGAGTATCACAGATTAGGGGTATGATAGTTTCATGTTAGCATTAGTGATGTGAGTTAAAGTATTGGGGTTAGTTCAAGAGAATATCAGATATTAGTTAGTGTTAGTTAATGTGAGTGCGAGTGATTAGTATTTTGATTAGGATAATTGAATGTATCAGTAAGGTGTGAGAGGGTTTTGGCCGTAGGCAATAGGCCAATAGGCAGTAGGCAATAGGCAATAGGCCAATGGAGGGACTAAGCTCCAACATAAAACTACTACACCACAAAGCGTTAGGAGATAGAGAATTAGTGATGTATTTCTAAGGCTTCTAACTATTGTCTTACCAGGACACTAAAACAAAGAAGGTTGTCCCACCCAAGAAAGTGCCAGCAAAGAAACAAGAGTCCAGTGATAGTTCTGATTCCGATAGTAGTTCAGACGAGGATGCTAACCCAAAGGCAGCTGCGGCAACTAAGAAATTGCCTGCAAAAGGAACTGCGAATGGTAAAGCTGTAGCATCTAAAAAGCAGGAATCCAGTGATAGTTCAGATTCAGATAGTAGTTCAGAGGATGAGACTGTCAATGTTAAGGTGGTTGTCTCTTTTATCATGCAAATCTTTATTGAATTGTGCATTGTTGTTTCTAACTTGAATACTACTGGTGATCTGTGCAGAATACTGCCGCATCCATAAAACCATCTCCAGCAGTTGCAAAGAAGAAACACGAGTCGAGTGGCAGCTCTTCTGAGAGCGACTCTGATGAGGATGATGAGGTAAGAATGTGAAGAGCTTTAATATGCTAGTCTTCAAATTGTTCAAATAAACTAAAAGTTTGGTTCAAATAATTTAGAATGGAGTTGCCCTTACAAGTGAAATGTGAATTCTCTCTTTTATGGTAACTATTTTGACAAGTTCTGTTGCCGATGTTATTTGAGTTCTGATCTGTATCTCGTTCTGATCATCTTTTTTGCTTGTTAATGGGGCCTGCCTGGTGTATTCATACGAGAGTTAGGAAGTGAACTTAATGACTATTACTTTTCATTGTCTGGTGTAGTTCATATACTAGTGATTCAACATGTTACTGGAAGCATTGTTTGGGGTGATATTCATTGATGTTACTTATCCTAAATTTGTTTGTTAAATCACTACAGTCAAATGCTGTTAAAGTTGCCACTCCTGCCAAGGGTGTGCTTGCAACCTCAAAAGCTGCTCCACCCAATGGGACAAAAAAGAAGGAAGAATCCAGTGATAGCTCAGAAAGTGACAGTGGCTCTGATGACGATGAGGAAAAGGTGAGCTTTCATCTCTCTTGTGATCGGTTATAGTAAGCCCTATGTTGAAGCTTATTTTTTGTTACATGTTGAAAAGGTAAGCTTTCACCACACTTGTATGCGTGCATTATTGATAATGATATAAAACACTCAGTTGACATATAAGCAGACACCTTATGTTTTTAGGATCATTATCTTAATTGATAAATGTGTAGATTCTGTTAAGCTGTGGAAGTTTGGATCTCAAAGTCAAGACATTTTCTTTGCAAATAGAACTTATAAGTATCTGTAGTTCAGACAAGTTCCATGCACTACTCTTGTAGTTGAAGGCTTGCCTTTGCGAGTAATGCTAACTCTCGATTCTAGGAGTTTCATGTTTTGTCCATTTTGATATTTGTAGCATTAAAATTCATCAGTTGCTATAGTTGAGGTAAATTAGTCAAGTGGATTGTCATTTGAATTATTTTTGATGCAACCATTTCTAGCCAAATCTACCATTTATGAAATTTAGAATTACAGTCGACGAAGGTTTGATGCAACACTTTGGCATATCTACGATTCCTTTAATGATGATTGGTTAATTTGTATTCAAGGACCAAGATTTCATCCCTTCCTTGTAGGGGTAAGAACCATATCAGATATCTATTAGCAGTAGCTGCCCTGCTGCACTAGGCAGCAGGGGATCCTGTTCTCTTAGGGGACAGTGGGTTAGGCCATATGGCCTTGGATATGAGTAGGGGGGAGGATAATGATATTGGTTAAGGTTGGCTTGAGGAAGGTAATGTGGTTAGAAGAGTCCTATAGGTTTTTTTTAAGGTAATGGATGATTATATATACTAGCTAAGGTAATAGTAGACTACCTATTAGCCTAGTAAGTGAGATATTACCTATAAGTTTTAGACTATAGGATATATGTATCAGACAATATCAAAATTTTTGAAAACAAATGCTTTCAGTATTCAGACAATAGCTAATAGAATGTGGAGAAGGGTTAGTCATACTCATTGATGTCGGCCGCTTCTTATGAGGAGGCACCACTCGATCCACCACAGGGAGGCTAACACTTGTTACAGATCCATTTACAGCATCTTTCTGATTAAGTTGATTCCTCTTACCACCACGTTGTACAGACTGAACCATGATCTGTGTGTATCATAAAATACAAATAAAGTTCACTAATTAATCATGATATACAAAAGTATAGTTAAGATGACAACTTGGACTTACATTCAGAAAAATTACCAATACAGAAAGTTAAATTTACTAATCAAAATCACTATCTTCATTGTTATTTTGTACAGTCATTTCGTCGCCACTATCTGAAGATATTTCATCGTCTAACTCATCAAGAACATCATTATCTTCATCATTAAATGCCAAATCAATAACTATTGCATCAATAGCAATAGGAGGAACATCATTTCTATGCAATGTGAGAAAACTCGGATCATTATCTTCAGCCACCCAAGGAATATCAGAAGAGGAGTTTTCTTGGTATGCAATGTCATTCTCCATTTCGTCACCCTCACTGATTTCATTTTCAGGAATATCCCATATATGCCTATGATGCATCTTTTGAATAACTTTCCAACCAAAGCCCAACTTTGGGTCATCCACATAAAAAACTTGCTTAGCTTGAATTGCTAATATAAATGGCTCACTTTCATACCACCGAGTATTAACATTAATGGATGTCAGATGGAAATCATGATGAATTTTTGCTCTTGCACCACTGCTTCGAGAATCAAACCACTGACATTTGAACAAAACAACTTGATAGCCTTTTCTATACTCCAAGACTACCACTTTGGTTAAATGTCCATAGTAATCTATGTCTCCGATGGCATATACCCCGCTATTCTGAGTTGAGAGCCTAGTATCACGTTCCACACAAATAAACCGAACTCCATTCACAATACAACAATCGTAAGAATGGACTTTACACTCGGGTCCTCTTGACAACTCGTACAACTCTTCATTGTATAGTGGTGAATTCTCCTTTTTCAGCTTCGACATCTAAAATTAACAATACACATATATTGTTACATAACATATTATATACTAGAAAAAAGGACTAATTTGAGACTACTTATTCAATTTTACATTTACCTTATGACGGAACCAACTGGGAAATAGTTGCTTATGCCTTTTTTCAATATCCACATTACTTTCCTCTTCCAAGATTTGATAATGTTCACTACATGATTTATTGAAGCAAAAAAGAAGCCTATTAGTTACTACCACCAACTATATATATAATAATGTAACATATATCCACTTACTTCAAAAATGGAGACACCTCATCGCAGTTCGTCAATATGTACCAATGAGCAACATTACGATCGGCCGGGGTCCATTCCTTTGACACTCTACCTTGATACGGACGAGCAACTTGTGAAAACACTGATAGTTTCTCATTACGTTCACCACCATCTTCGTATCTATCAGGCTTGTTGAAAGTTGTCTCAACATTGTGCAAGTACATTGAACAAAATGTGAGTGCTTCATTAATAATGTATGCCTCTGCAATTGACCCCTCTGGTCTAGCCATATTTCGAACATATTTCTTGTATGTTCCCAATAACCTGAAATCGTGTTTATCCTTTAGAATATAATAGCATATGTATAGGATTACACTAAATTAGATTAAAAAAATAAGAACTGGAAACAAAGATATACCTTTCTATGGGGTACATCCAACGATAACCAACAGGTCCAGCAAGCTTTGCCTCCCTTGGTAAGTGAACAGCTAAATGCACCATAATGTCAAAAAATGCCGGTGGAAAGATCCTTTCAAGTCTACATAGTATGTAGACAATCTCATCTTCCATCTTATCCAAGTCCTCCACATTCAATGTTCTCCGCACATAATTGTTGAAAAAACCTCGAAAGTTGAACAATTGGAGTGCAGACATCCTTTTTTAGATATCTTCGAATGCCAACTGGAATGATTCTTTGCAGCAAGATATGAAGATCATGACTCTTCAATCCAGTAATTTTTCCTGTGTCAATGTTTACTTTTCTTGCAATGTTGGACGCGTCTGGAAGTTTTAATGATCTCAAAAATCTTAAAAATTCTCTTCTGTCATTTGGCCTTAGTGTGTACTCTGCTGGAGGCTTCTCATATTTGTCTCCTTTTGGTTTTAACCAGAGCTTCTCCCTTACACCCATTTTTTGTAGATCTAAACGAGCCTTCCATGTGTCCTTGGATTTATTATCCAAATCCAAAAGAGTCCCCAAAATATTATCACATATGTTCTTCTCTATGTGCATGACATCTAAGTTATGCCTAATTTTTAATTTTGACCAATATTTCAATTCAAAAAAGATACTTTTCTTACTCCAATTTAATTCATCATCTCTCCGCTTTCTCTTTTTGTTGTTGGGATGTTTACCCATTGGCTCAAAAGCGATACTATCTAATTGAGCCAACAAGTCATCACCTGAAAAGTCCCTTGGTTTTGGTCGTCTTTCCTCTTTCCCATTAAAATCTTTTGGACTTCTCCTCCATATATGGTTTCTTGGCAAGCCTCGACGAGCTCCCATGAAACAGATCTTATGTTTTAGGGGCTCAGATGTTATATCCATGTTACAGACTGGACATGCCTTATAACCATGAGTGAGCCAACCAGATAAGTTTCCATATGCCGGAAAGTCATTAATCGTCCACATAATTGCTACACGGAGATTAAATACAAAATTTGTTGCTTTGTCATAAGTTGGCACGCCTTTCTCCCATAGCAACTTAAGCTCATCAATCAACGGTCTTAGACAAACATCAATTTCCCTACCAGGTGCTGATCGACCAGGAATTAACAAGGGCATCATGGTATATTCTTTCTTCATGCACTTCCATGGTGGCAAGTTATAAGGAACCACCATTACTGGCCGTATACTGTAAGATTGGCTCATATTACCAAATGGGTTAAAGCCATCGGTTGTAAGCCCTAATCTGATATTCCGTGGCTCCGCTGCAAAATCAGGATACATCTTGTCAAATTCTTTCCAAGCAAGACCATCGGCAGGATGCCTCATTACTAATTCATCATTTCCCTTTCCATTTTTATGCCATAACATATCTCCGACAGTATGCCTAGATATATACAACCTCTGTAACCTAGGCGTTAGTGGAAAATAGCGCAAAACTTTATTAGGAATTTTTTTTTGGATCATGCTCACTATTCACATATCGAGGCTCATTACAAACTGGACATTTGTCCTTCCCTGCATGCTCTTTGTAAAATAAAACACAATCATTCTTACATGCGTGGATTTTTTCATACCCTAAGCCAAGGTCCTTTAGAATCTTACTTGCAGCATAGTATGATTCTGGCATGTGATGATTTGATTTGGGTATCAACCGCTTCATTAGCCCTAACACATCATTGAGTGATTTATTTGACCACAAATTATTGACATTTCATTGCATCAGCTCCACTGTGAATGACAATACAGAAAACTCAGTGCAACCAGGATATAATTCACGTTGAGACTGTTCCAACAACCTCTCAAACTCAACTGACTGTTGCCTATGAGCATGATTGTCGCTATCTCCCGTTACACGATCATCAATGGCATCATCATCATCAAAATTGAAAGACGCGTGAGGGAAGGCATCTGCAATAATTTCATCCACATCATTACTTCCACCAAGAGGAGTTTGACGAGCACTCGGAATAGTAGTAATATTTTCTTCTCTTTCCTCCCCGTGATAAATCCACACATTGTAGTCTAGGGACATCCCATGAATACACAAGTGTTTTTCGACTTCTGCCACTGACGCTGAATACCCATTATGGCATTTATGACATGGGCATTTAGTAAGGCCCTTATCATTAACATGTTCCTTTGCAACATCCAAAAATGATGCACCCCGCTCAAATATTCAGCAGTGAATCTATTTGGATTGTATATCCATTCTTTGTCCATGGTTCTGCAAATATTAAAACAAAAAAATTATACTCAAGACCGTAATATATGTATATATATATATATATAACCCAGCCGTCCGAGGGGGGATTCAAACCCAAGACTTGTTCTTGGGCGGTCCCCCGCACTACCACTAGGCTAGTACCTTATACACACACACAATTCATAAACAAGTAAAAGGACGGATGTGCCTAAATATAATAGAAAGTCTTTAAGCACATATAAGCACATCTTGATCAGTGTGCATGCACGATCATATTGACCTATCCAGGTATATCACATGTGTATATCCTTTTGGAGCCAAAACTTCTTTAGGAATGCTCTCCATATGCACAAAAAAATTTCTCGACTTTGCATCCATAATCAGTGCAGCCCAGTCTTCAGCCTCTTGGGTGTGTATATATATATATATATATATATATATATATATATATATATATATATATATATATATATATATATATTTATACACATACACACACACACCCAATAAAATGAGGCATGAGGAGCATATCGATGCAGTGGAAAATTCAAAAAAGCCAGCAGTTACTGAAATAACAGGTGTGCTTGGAAGCAATCCGAAGAAGCAGGTCTAACTCATGGATGCCTTTTGACCATCATAGGATTTTATTAAATAGCATGTATGCTGTTGAAGCGACATGTGCATAAATCTCGATGATGCATAAATAGATACCATGTATTAAAGCCAAATGACGATGGAGGGTTATCAGGGCTGGTGTGGGTTATTGTGGAGGCCAGGGTTTGATTCCTGGATTTAATGTCCAAAAGAAAAAAAGGATGTATGGTCCTTCACTGAAAAGCCCAAATTGCAAGGTAGGTCAAAATGTAACCCTCCACCCTCATTTGGCTCTAATACTTGAAATTAATTTTAAACCATTTGGTGGTTCTAGTATGTTGAAACAAATGCATCTTATGCTAATTTAACCTATATGAAATTTCAGTTGTTCTTAGATGCCCCTTGAAGGAGTGTTAATTGGTTATTCCAATTACATTTTACCTCAGAGTTGAATGCACTTCCTTAGTAACCTCATACCTCTGAAGCATGGATGCACAATTTTGTTGTGTATCACGTATCAAATATGACAATAGATACGATATGCGACCGATATGGTTCGATACATGTATCATAATTTTTTTGGTCGAAGTCTATATAATTGACCGATGGATACACACATCGCACAAATGGGATACATGTATCCATCGATTCAGATACATTTCCACATCCAGATGCAAACTTATCACAAGAAATTAAGAAGAGACACAAGTTTATTTCAAAGTAATGAATACGAAGAGCTCGACTCTGTGTTGGCTTGTATTTCTGTTTAAATGCTTGGACTTTGCGTGAAATGAATTTGGATTATTATTTGGATGATTATGTTATTTAATATACGTTTTAAACTATATATGGTTTTGTTTTTATTTTTAATTGTTATATCGTATCCTAATCTTTTACAATTTGCCGATAGCAGTATCATATCTTATCCATGTACCCGTATGCATGCTACATAGCCTCATGCAACTTCTTGCACATTCTAACAAACACCTCTAGTACAGGATACAAAAACACCCATTGTTAATCAACCATCTATCAATTCTATTCATGTATCTATAAAGAACAAGAAAAAAGTATGGGTTTCGACCAGAAAGATCAAAAGTTTATCAACATTACACATAAACAATAAACGATTTTTGATTGTCTATAAAGATCATAATCTATCAAATTAAACCATTTAATTTCTTAAAAAAATTACAAAATCATCATGAAATAAGTTCTATGTAGTTTGAATCCTCACCTTTACAAAGAATAAGAAGAATAGATGGTTGTTTTGTGGAGAAGAAGGAAGCGATGACGTTCGAGGATCTTCTCTGCTTGCCCTAAAAACTCTTTGCAATGCTCGACGGTGTGGAAGCTGTTCTCCTTCTGGATGGATATATAGTAGAATTTGTGTCCTTAATTTATCAAGCACATATAGAACAAAGATTTCGTAGCTGGATGGTAATCCTATTTTTACCTGCTTTAGGATTGAAGACCTAGACCTATTTTGAGCGGTGGGTTGGCGGGATCTGGTACACGCGCGGGAATTAAAACCTACTTTTGGGTTGGCGGGATCTTCTACGGAGATTGAAACCCAATTTTGGTTGGTGGATCTTCTAGGAGATTGAAAGCCAATTTTGGTTGGCGGGATCGGCTACAGGAAGATTGTTGCGGGATATGATCATTTTTTCGTTCGCGAGATCGAATCCTAATTTATTTTCAACGGAAGCTTTAGGGATTGAACACTGGGATAGAAGAACCGGCCTTTTATTATTTTGGAATAATTTTTAATATGTATTGCCACCAAGTTTTTTTCCTGGCTAAAAAGATTTTTGTTTACGGGTTTTTTTGTCACATATGCTGCCCACTAAAATAATAGTCGTCCAATGATATTCATTATCATAACAACTTTGGTGAAATGTTTTGTATTTTTGTCCTACTTTAGACGAATATTTTTTGTAGTCGTCTTAGAATTTTTTAATGAAGAAATCATTGGTCGGCCAAAATTAATTAATAGTTGCTAAAGATTTCACAATTATTTTTCTTAATATGGGAAAAGTTTAGGCGACAACTGCATTTTTTAGTCGCCAAAAATCAGTTTGAGCGACTAAATATTTTTGGTCGTCCCAAATTTTGTGGCCTAAAGCCCTTATCTTTGTAGTGCTAACACATACCATTACAAGGCTATATTACCATACAATGCTATAGAACCTACCCTATCAATCAAACACAAAACTAATGACACACCAAGTATATATACAATATATATATACTCATAGATACAAGGTACTTACATATAGTTATAACACACTACTATATACCTTATATATATCATATATATAACCATAGGCTAATGTGTAAACCATACAACATCATGCTAATACATATAAATATATACATATGTATAAAGGGGGTTCTGTGTGGTGATACATGGGTGTATGTGAGGGAGTGAGTGAATAGTGAGAGAGGGCTGCCATCTAGGCTTGTGTGTGTGCAATGAAGTGAGGCATGTGTGAAACAGTGAGAGAGTGACAGGGAGTGGACTGTGACAGGAAAAGGAAAATAGTAGTGTAGGTGAGTGATAGTGACATGTGTGTGTGCTAATAGAAAAGGGAAAAAGTGGGGTGTGAGATAGATGAGCATACATGAGAGTGGTGAGTGAATAACAGGCAATGTAGATAGGTTTCAGGATTTAGTAAATAATGTGTCAAAGTTTATTCAACATACAAGTCAAAAGGAAAGGAAATCAGTCCATCACATCATCCCATTCTCAGTTTTCTTCCAATGTGAATCTCAGGTTTATGTGTAGCCTGGAATTCCACAATTTTCAGAAAACAACAGTGAAGTGAAGGGCAAAGAAGAACAGTGCAAAAAGGGAAACACATGAAATCAGTGAATGGTTTAAGAGGGAAAAGTAAATACAATACTTCATGTATAGGCCATACAACTGTATCAAAACTCTGATTTAACCAAAACTGGGACTTGTGTGTGATGTGCTCTGTTGCAGGAAAAAAAAATATGACAGAAAAAAAATAAGAAGAGAAACATGTGTGGTGTGTGTAAACTTGATAGTGAATAACATAAGGCAGGAAGCATGGCCTATTTCCAGGCAAAACAACTGGAACTCAAATTTAGTTCAAAAAGTCCCATTCTCTCAGTTTTCAGACCCATCTAAAACATCCAGAATTTGAGCTCAGTTCTTATCGAAATCAACCCAACTTCGAACCACTATTAGAAACCATATAGGAGAACAAAGTAGGGACTGAAACTATACAGTTAACAGCATTTAGATAGGTTAGAAGACTACCAAAATTTACATTTCAAAATCTGGAATTTAACAAAATAGCTTCATGTATCAGTTTTTATGGTAAAACAGAAAAATGGAATCAAACCAAACTAAAATGCAAATATCATGGTTGGTAACTAAAATATAGAGTGTATATGTGTCCTTGCAAGTGTCTCGTGTCCACCATGGCCGGACACGGCGTGTCCACGCAAGAAAACCCAAAACAGTACACAGACACTGCAGAGTGCACTTCCTCGTGCACAAGTGCACGCGTGTCGTGCACACGACACAGCACGTGTTAGGCCACGTGCTCGAGTCCCCACCTAGTATAGGTCTAGGTGTCCACGCCTACGTATCTGCACAGTGAGCTCGTGTCGCCGTGTCCGACTTAAACACGTGTATCAGTGGCCAAGAAATTCGTGTGCACAGACAGGAAAAAAAACAGTGTGCGGTTGGGATTTCTCCCAAACTGCTCGATAAGACGAGCTGAAAATTGGTCAGAGTCGTGTCAGTCACGTGTCCTAAGTGTCACCAAAATATTATCCCCAATGGTGTCGTGTCGAGTCCAGAAAGAACCCCGAGTGGCAGGGCATCCCTGTAGCAGTGCGCGCGCGTGCGTGTCAGCGTGTGCACGCGTGTCCAAACGACACGAAACGTGCACGAATCAATCCCAGTGCACAAGGAATGGATAAACGACACCAAAACACAAATTCCCAATCAAAAATATTGCATGAAACAAATCGAAATGCCCTCAGTGGCATTTCGACAAACACCTATACTACAGTCATGATACGTGTCCAAACGGACACGAAACTTAGGATACCCGACACAAAACCTATACTGATGCTTAGGGGACTCCTAGGGCTCCCTAATGATGAAGACAAAACAAATTTTCATGGAGGGATGAGGAAATTACCTAAGCTTGAACTTTCAATAAAAACCCCTTCAATAACTCTTCTCCTTGATGTCCCAATCCAATCAAACCACCATAAACTGAAATGAAACTTCAATAACAGCAAGTATAGGTGTATTAATACCTAATGGAAGAGATTTGAATGGAAAAGGAAATGGAATGGAGATCTAGGGATTAATGCAATAGGAAACAAACCTTTCCTCAAGCTTGAGCCTTCCTAAAAAAGAGGCAATCCTAAAAACTAGGAGAATATTTATAGGGTGTTGTTCCCAAGGATGATATGGTGGCTGGCCACTAAGGCTTAGGGTTAGGGTTTTGAAACTTGTCTTGGGCTTTGGGCCTAGTTATTAAACAAATGACTAAAGTCACAAGTCATGGCTTGTGGTCAAAACATCCTATTCAAAACTCAATATCCTTAATTGTTTTCACTAACCAGAGTATGGTTGACCTAACTTAACCTAGGATCTCATATCTAGTCAAGTCCAACCTAACTAGGGTTAGGTCACAAGTCAAAGCTAGTCACAGTCAACCTAGTCAACCTTCAATCACAATAATTCCAAAATAAATTCTAAAAATTCCTAAAAATTCCAATAAATTCTAAAATAACCAAAATATCCTCTAGGCTAAAATATACTAATCAAATATCCTAATCACAATGACTAGGCTCTAGGTCAACAGTCTAAGGCTACACTAGTCAATGCACCAAAATCACAAGTCATGATTTAAATGGTTTTAAAAATAATTAAATATCACTAAAAATCATAAAATGAAATAAATACCATTAAATAATAATTATAATTACAAAATTTCAAAATTACCCTCTTCTGGAAAACTGGGTGTTACAATCCTACCCACCTTAGAAAAATTTCGTCCTCGAAATTAAAATGGTAGTATCCTTCTAGGTCAAACACCCCACAATCAGAGTCTCAAACATACCGTCAGATAATCATATACGTCTGTCCAAAACCATGATACTCAGAATCTCTGTCATGCTAGTGAGCAAGGCTACGATAATCACAGAGTCCTCAACTATGGTACATACCTCTAGAATTGTGGTATTTAAAATTTTCGCATTGCCGCACGCTTGGCAGCGAAAACCTTAAATTCCCACACCCGAGAAATACATCCATAGTCCGACTATATGTCCTCACTATGCCTTCTTCTAGCATGACCCTAGAGGATTCTAAAATCTCATAATCGAGGCGACCTAGCCCATACGACTTATCTCAGAAGAAAATTAATCATAATGAAACCAGATCGAAACTTATCAACAATGAAGAAACAGATAAGAACATATGGAATTGAATTTTCAAGACAGGAATCGTAGAATTGAATCAAAAGAACAGAACCTGCGACTAGATCTCCAATGGCCTGAGCATCCTCGGCTGTCATGGCGAAAGCTCGCCCTGGCTGGCCTCCCCTGCCTGCTGCTGATGCTGGACGAACCTCTGCTGCTGAGTCTTCAATGGTAGTCCCCTCTGCTACCCTGTCGGAGCTCTAGCTCCTGGTGCTACCTGAGCCAATGGTGTCGGGTTCTTGGGACACTCTCTACACTGATGCTCCACGGATCCGAAAAGTAAACACATACCCAGCCTCTTCCTGCAGTCGTCCCACCCATGTCCTTGCTTCTTGCAGAAGTTGTACACAGTGTTCTGCTGCTGCCTGGTGCCTGCTGATACTGCAACTGTCTCTGTCCCTGATACTGAACAGGCCTCTGCTGCTGCTGCTGGAAATGGGCCATCGGCTGCTGATATTGCTGCTGAAACTCATGCTGAACGTGCGGTCTCTTGGTCGGTCCTCCGCTGCTGCTGCCCCCAACTGGGTCTCGCCCCCTCTTGAGCCTAAGCTCAAGATCATCCTCCGCCAATAAGGCTCCCGTCAAATCTCCTCAAAAGTAGCATCTCTGTTCCCCTTGGTCAGGGACTTGACCTCCTTGACCAGACCCTTCCGGAACCTCTGGGCCTTCGCCGTCTCGCTCAACCCCTCAACAAACCTGCCAAGACGGCCAAACTCTCCCGTATACTCCTCTACTGAGAGGCCCCTGGACCAAGTTCTCAAACTGCGTCTCCAAGGCTCTGACTGCTGAATCTGGAAGAACTTCTTCTTGAAGAAGCCCCTGAACTGCTCCAAGTCTGCCCTGGTACCCCCACCCTGGGGTCCGACTGATACCAGGTGCGAGCAAGATCTCGCATCCGGCTAGCTGCTGCCTCGATCTGGAGGTCTGCTGGAATCCTGGCCAAGCGGAAGATCTCCTCCATATGCTCGATCCACTCGTCGGCATATAGGATCCCCTCTGTCCCCAAAAGTCTGGGGCTCATCTTCTGAAACTGCTCGATCCCCGGTATCTTCGGCTGCTGAACCACTGGTCGAGCTGCGGCTGTCGTGACGGCCAACTCCATGCCTCTGTCCTGCCGAGCCTGCTGTCGGTCCATGAACTGCTGGAAATACGCGAACATCTGAGCTGCGTCCACATGTCCTGGAGGCGGTGGCGGCTGGAAAGGATCCTCTGAATGACTGGGTCCTACTCCGAACTGGTGAAGGCATACCCTCAGCTGCTGCTGCTGAAGTCCCAATATGAGCAGAGGTGGCAGCTGTAGCCTCCCGACCCTGCTGAACTGGCTGAGAGGTAGCAGTCCCCTCTACAGTATCCCATGAATGGCACGCTGTAATCGCGTCTCCACCATCCTGAAGACAGATCAAACAAACAATTGCTGAGAATGAGTCAAAATGTAAGGAGGACAGTTATATTCAAGGAGAACAATATCAGCAAGAACTGAGATGGCATGAATTTGATATGAGTTTTTCCTAGTGTGATTGAGTACCTTCAAAATATCCTAATCCTATGCAGGCTGTAGTGATACTCTAGTTCGAATACCACTACATAAACTCGACCTGCATGGGCCACCACTAAAAACGTGTCACGACCCGCACCCACTGTGAGGGTACGAGAACGTAACAACGCCCAGCCTACGCCGTAGTGTCGGCGGTAGAACGCTGTCCTAGGTCAATCATCTAACAATATAAAGGTACCTGTACAGTATATACACTCCGAATGGAGGTGACATAACAATATACAGTCTCAATCACATCTAAGGCAGAATGATGAAAATAAAAGATAGATAGATACTGGAATAAAAGATCCACAGGATACAATCAGAGAGAAAGAGTCTAAGTGTCTACTGCCTACAACTGAACATCCAACTCAAAACAAGTCTCTAATACTGAAATGAAGAAAAATATACAATCAGATCTCAGAAGACAGAAATAGAAAACCTAGACTAGGGAGCCTCAGTCTCTAAGCTAGTGGATCAGGCTGGAAATCTGGGTCACACATGTCATCTACAGTCCCATAGTAGGTGTCTATGCAGGCCTCCTCCTCATCCTCTGTAAAATTTTCAACAGGTCCAGTCAGGACGGGAGCGAGCACAAAACATCTCACGCAGTTCATATCGAGTTAGGAAATATAAAGCATGCAATAGAGTAAAGTACATGAAACGCTGAAAGAAGAAGATATAGAAAACAGTAGAGATTTGATAACAGAAATATCTAAATATGATAAGTAAGAACTGTAAGGAACATGTGATTTTAGAGTACAATCTGGTTATGTAAACGGGCTAGGAAAATGCAATGGTAACTCCATTGTACGTGGGTGTACAATAGACATATACAATAGTTATACAATGTTGTACAATAGGATTTGAGTACATAACCAATTCTACTCCCCCTCCCCAATCAATACACAAGGATCTACTCCAGTTACGTTATCTTATACAATAGTGTACAATGTTATACAATGGATGTACAATATTATACAATAGTGTACAATGGTCTATCCCTGGGCTCATATGATAATGAGAGTACAATATGCACAATGAGTATACAAGGATATGGGTATTCAATAAATACAATATGGAAGTGAAACACATCACAATATGTATCTAGTGAATACAAGGGGATAACATCTCAAAAGGAGATCCATATAGTACCAATCCGTGATAACAATCGTGTCAGCATCAAGTACAGTAATCTAGAGCAAGAATGTAAATCCAGACAAGTATGAAACGGTCAGAGAATGTACTCGCCTGATATCCTGAGTGTCTGAAGAGAATATACTGTCCGAGGAGTGGTGTCTGTCTCCTATAGAACAGCACAAGTCACAAAACTAAAATGGTAAACTGAAGTTCTACTATGCATTCTACATGAATCTAGGTCAATCTAGGCCAAAGTTAACTTTTGGTCAACTCTGGTCAACCCTAGAAGTCAAACTAGGTCTAACCAAGTCTAAACTAGGTCAACAAGTCTATACTAGGCTAAACTAGCTAACACATACCATTACAAGGCTATATTACCATACAATGCTATAGAACCTACCCTATCAATCAAACACAACTAATGACACACCAAGTATATATACAATATATATACTCATAGATACAAGGTACATACATATAGTTACATAACACACTATATATCCTTATATATATCATATATATAACCATAGGCTAATGTGTAAACCATACAACATCATGCTAATACATATAAATATATACATATGTATAAAGGGGGGTTCATGTGTGTGGTGATACATGGGTGTATGTGAGGAGTGAGTGAATAGTGAGAGAGGGCTGTCATCTAGGCTTGTGTGTGTGCAATGAAGTGAGGCATGTGTGAAACAGTGAGAGAGTGACAGGGAGTGGACTGTGACAGGAAAAGGAAAATAGTAGTGTAGAGTGATAGTGACATGTGTGTGTGCTAATAGAAAAGGGAAAAACAGTGGGGTGTGAGATAGATGAGCATACATGAGAGTGGTGAGTGAATAACAGGCAATGTAGATAGGTTTCAGGATTTAGTAAATAATGTGTCAAAGTTTATTCAACATACAAGTCAAAAGGAAAGGAAATCAGTCCATCACATCCATTCTCAGTTTTCTTCCAATGTGAATCTCAGGTTTATGTGTAGCCTGGAATTCCACAATTTTCAGAAAACAACAGTGAAGTGAAGGGCAAAGAAGAACAGTGCAAAGAGGGAAACACATGAAATCAGTGAATGGTTTAAGAGGGAAAAGTAAATACAATACTTCATGTATAGGCCATACAACTGTATCAAAACTCTGATTTAACCAAAACTGGGACTTGTGTGTGATGTGCTCTGTTGCAGGAAAAAAAATATGACAGGAAAAAAAATAAGAAGAGAAACATGTGTGGTGTGTGTAAACTTGATAGTGAATAACATAAGGCAGGAAGCATGGCCTATTTCCAGGCAAAACAACTGGAACTCAAATTTAGTTCAAAAACAGTCCCATTCTCTCAGTTTTCAGACCCATCTAAAACATCCAGAATTTGAGCTCAGTTCTTATCGAAATCAACCCAACTTCGAACCACTATTAGAAACCATATAGGAGAACAAAGTAGGGACTGAAACTATATAGTTAACAGCATTTAGATAGGTTAGAAGACTACCAAAATTTACATTTCAAAACTGGAATTTAACAAAATAGCATTCATGTATCAGTTTTTATGGTAAAACAGGAAAATGGAACCAAATCAAACTAAAATGCAAATATCATGGTTGGTAACTAAAATATAGAGTGTACATGTGTCCTTGCAAGTGTCTCGTGTCCACCATGGCCGGACACGGCGTGTCCACGCAAGAAAACCCAAAACAGTGCACAGACACTGCATAGCAGTGCACTGCCTCGTGCATAAGTGCACGCGTGTCGTGCACACGACACAGCACGTGTTAGGCCACGTGCTCGAGTCCCCACCTAGTATAGGTCTAGGTGTCCACGCCTACGTGTCTGCACAGTGAGCTCGTGTCGCCGTGTCCGACTTAAACACGTGTATAGTGGCCAAGAAATTCGTGTGCACAGACAGGAAAAAAACAGTGCGGTTGGGATTTCTCCCAAACTGCTCGATAAGACGAGCTGAAAATTGGTCAGAGTCGTGTCAGTCACGTGTCCTAAGTGTCACCAAAATATCATCCCCAATGGTGTCGTGTCGAGTCCAGAAAGAACCCCGAGTGGCAGGGCATCCCTGTAGCAGTGCACGCGCGTGCGTGTCAGCGTGTGCACGCGTGTCCAAACGACACGAAACGTGCACGAATCAATCCCAGTGCACAAGGAATGGATAAACGACACCAAAACACAAATTCCCAATCAAAAATATTGCATGAAACAAATCGAAATGCCCTCAGTGGCATTTCGACAAACACCTATACTACAGTCATGATACGTGTCCAAACGGACACGAAACTTAGGATACCCGACACAAAACCTATACTGATGCTTAGGGGACTCCTAGGGCTCCCTAATGATGAAGACAAAACAAATTTTCATGGAGGGATGAGGAAATTACCTAAGCTTGAACTTTCAATAAAAACCCCTTCAATAACTCTTCTCCTTGATGTCCCAATCCAATCAAACCACCATAAACTGAAATGAAACTTCAATAACAGCAAGTATAGGTGTATTAATACCTAATGGAAGAGATTTGAATGGAAAAGGAAATGGAATGGAGATCTAGGGATTAATGCAATAGGAAACAAACCTTTCCTCAAGCTTGAGCCTTCCTAAAAAAAGAGGCAACCCTAAAAACTAGGAGATATTTATAGGGTGTTGTTCCCAAGGATGATATGGTGGCTGGCCACTAAGGCTTAGGGTTAGGGTTTTGAAACTTGTCTTGGGCTTTGGGCCTAGTTATTAAACAAATGACTTAAAAGTCACAAGTCATGGCTTGTGGTCAAAACATCCTATTCAAAACTCAATATCCTTAATTGTTTTCACTAACCAGAGTATGGTTGACCTAACTTAACCTAGGATCTCATATCTAGTCAAGTCCAACCTAACTAGGGTTAGGTCACAAGTCAAAGCTAGTCAAGTCAACCTAGTCAACCTTCAATCAAACAATTCCAAAATAAATTCTAAAAATTCCTAAAAATTCCAATAAATTCTAAAATGACCAAAATATCCTCTAGGCTAAAATATACTAATCAAATATCCTAATCACAATGACTAGGCTCTAGGTCAACAGTCTAAGGCTACACTAGTCAATGCACCAAAATCACAAGTCATGATTTAAATGGTTTTAAAAATAATTAAATATCACTAAAAATCATAAAATGAAATAAATACCATTAAATAATAATTATAATTACAAAATTTCAAAATTACCCTCTTCTGGAAAACTGGGTGTTACAAATTTCTTTCAGACGTTTGCTTGCTTCAATTCCAAAAAGTTGCCCACCACCAATCGAAATCACTCTTGACTCTACTCGATGCCGTACTGGATGTTCCATACAATAAGTCTAATACAAAGCCAGGTAACGTTGTCGCAAGTACTTCTAATTTACTTGATGTTGCAAAAAAAATCGTGAAACGTTTGTTGCATTGAATGCACGAGCCGTGAAATGTTAGTTGCTGCAAGTGCAACAAATTATGAAATGTGATTTGAGATGTTATTGTTGCAATATAACATGTTGAATGAGAAATAAAATGATGCACGAAGTACAACGAGTTAATTGTGAATATGCGTTAAAATAAAAGTGATAAGTCAATATCGAATGTGTTGAACGGATTTGTGCATTGACTTTGAAAGTCGAGAATAAATCGTTGTACAAGGTGCAATAAATGTCAGAAAGAAGTCGTTGCACGATGTGCAACGCGTGTCGGAAGTAAATTTTTTTGCACATGGTCCAACGCATATCAAATTAATCATTGCACGGAGTGCAAAGGAGATTGGAAATGAATCATTGCACGAGATGCAACAGAAGGAACTAAAATCATAAATCGATAGAGTGAATCGTTCGGTTGCACACCGCACTTGTGTTGGCAAAAAAAACATTGGCCGAGTTGTGTCAGATTTGATTTAATCAAAGTTACGGTTGTGATCAAGCACGATCACTACGGAAATCGTGAGTCAGAAGAGATGTTGGTTCATATTGAGATAATACGAGGGAAATGACTTAATTTTTGAGTGTTATATGCCATACCACGTATGCGATGAATGACTCGATTTTGAGTGGTATATGGTATACTACTTGTGCGATGAATTGCTTCAACGTGTTGTGAGAAATGCGGAAGGTTTGTCCGCAACGAACGGGAGAGTACCGAGACTCGATTGGGAATTTGTATGACAGTATGTTGATGTAAGTGTTCTTCGAAAATTGGTTGGGATGATAAGGCGAGACTCGTATCAATGAATGATACGTCGGACAGAAATTATAAGTCGGTTGGACGACCGAGAGACTAGCAGAACGTTATACCTTGAAACAATAATCGGATCGACGGAAAAGGAAAACTCGAAGTTACGAATGAGTCACACGACTTGCGATCTCGATAGAAATGTTAGGCGATGCGAATTATAATCGGATCGTACGATGTGTGACTTCGGTGAAGAGTTGGTTGATGCGGGTAAATAGTACCTAAGAGATAGCTGGTTACGTTACGGCGGAACTCATTTGAGTAAGACTGAAATACGCAAAACCTTAGAGGGCGTGATCATATAACTCGAGGATTCGATGTTGGATAATCGGTAACTCGATCACGCGATCAAAGCATAACGGAATACAACGAATCGAGAAACGTTCGAGACGTACAAAAATGTTTGTGGAGAACTTGGACGTATGCAATGTAAGTTGTCGACGTTGAAACAGAATCAAAGTTGACCCTTACACTATCGAAATTGATACGACGTATCGAGATCGATACGTAAGGAAACGTAAGCACGATGTGAGAATACAAAATAGAGTGTGCCTCGCGCTATCAAAATTTTGAAAAATAATACGAGAATGAACGAATGGTTGATCATGAACTTGTGGATTGATCAAGACGAGACTATAAGTCATCGACGATTGTTCGATGCAATAGCATCTCGTGTGTCGACCGCAATAAGATAGACTCTTACTCGATACGAGTAGATATTTCGTAAATTGCGAAATCATCGACGGTTAGTGCATGACTTTACTCGGAGGATAGTTGCGCATCAGTGGCGCCGATAGAAATGATTTTGTCGATATGGATAGTCGCATAGAAATTGTGAGACTCGTCTCACAGTATCGGTATTTATATACAGATACGTATTTTGTAGTGTATTTCGTATTTTTTTTGGTTTCGTAATGCTTTAAAATTTTCCTAACTTAAGATTTTCCTTGGCCGACATGCGCTAGTATACCGGAGTATACCGACGGCATACCGTCTAGACAGATTTTCCACATTTGAGATATTTTCGATTTCAGATATTTTCATGATAGTATTTCCGATATTTTGATGAATAGTATTTTGGATATTTGATGAATAATGTTTAGATATTTTCATGAATAGTATAGATGCACCCTATTACCCATTGGATATTTGGTTTTGTTTTGATGGTTAGGATTGACTTAGATTTTGACATGGATCACGATCCGACGGTTAAGATTAATTCCCCCTTCTATATACCATTTTACTTTCTCTCCTCTCTCTTTTCATTCTTTTCACTCTCTCTTCATTTCTTTTTCCCTCTCTCCCCCTTGGAGCTTGCCAAGAGCTTGGCCTTGAGGCCTTGGGTGTGGTGTCTAACCCCCCTAGGAGGAGGAGTAGAAGATTAGGCTTGGAGCTTAACCTAGGCAAGTACATCTTGCCAAATCCATGAACCATTTTGTTTTGTTGTCATTTTTTTTCCCTTGGTATTAAATGCTTAGAATTGTTCTAAACTCATTTTCTTAAGAATGTTTTCCTTGGGATTCTCATCTATATACATGTTTCCAAAATTGGTTTAAACAAGGTTTTAATTTTCTGTTAAAACCCAATATAGACTTAGTAGAAAACTTGGTATCAAGAGTGATACTAGTGTTACCATCATGTATCTTGGTCACATATACATATATGAGGCCCTCACATAGTTTGTATATCATAGATTTTGAGTTTGGTGGCAATCGGAACCCGTTTCGGTGTCCCGATAACCTCTGTTTGGGAGTATTTTGAGATATTGATCTATCAAATGTTTTGATTTATAAAACTAATACTTCCATGTTGTAGGAAATTCAATTCTATTCAATTTTGACTTTTAAAAATCCGAATTTCGATTTAAAATAAAGTTTTTGGCCGAAACAAGTTTTGGCAAAATTCTGAATTTTGTTGCTGTTTGAAAAACCAGTATACCGCCGGTATACCACAGTATACCGCCGGTATGCCGTTTTTTTGCACCAGAAACCTTCTGTTTTTAGGCCGGTATACCGCCGGTATGCCGCAGTATACCGCCGTATGCCGTTTTATGCTGTTTTAGTCTGTTTTTTTGCCCGTTTCTTTTCTGCCCGTTTTTTGTCCGTTTTTTGATATTTTTCTTCGATTGTAATGATTTCTTAACATGAGATGATCTTATATAGTTAGAAAATGATTGTACATCCTATATACACTTAACACTAGCACATGTTCAATTATTTTCTATGAAATGTACTTAGCTTTAATTATTATTTCCCACATGCCATGATATGTCTTTGATAGATTCTTTCTTACAAGCTATGTTAATTGTTGCCATGCCTTCTTTGCTTACATGATAGTGGCCTGTCGTGGCGTACTTTTCTTACATGTCTCCTTTGCTTACTAGATAGTGACCCGTCGTGGTGCACTCTTGTACATGTCTTTCTTTGCTTACATGATAGTGGCCTGTCATGGTGCACTCCCTATAGTGGCTCGTCGTAGCGTACTACCAGCTTCCAGTTTATGATGTTTTCTTGTTGTGGCTTGTTATGGTGCACATTCTCGTTATTGTCCAGTCTTGCATGCTCATGTCTAGGATGGATTCTGCGGAATGCCACACCCAGAATCCAAGAAAATGGTAAGGATTATATAACTAGATTGATCATTAGAACATGGGTGGGGAGGATTTCCCAGTTACCTGTTGTCTTTGGTCTAGGTCGTTATAACATTTAATTTAAGGGTTTGGAGCTATCCGTCGAGATGAGCACTCTCCCAGCTTCACCGTCGCGTGGGAGCACAAAGTCACACTTGTAATCACTTCCCGGCATGACCAATAGGTGGCAGCAGGCAGGTAACCGGACTTGGAATTCTCAAACTTGCATTTGTTAGTAATTAGAATTATGACAACCCTAGTTAGCTAATGTATAAAGCCGTACTCATTGCTTGGCCGTGACTATTGTATGGAGTCCAGTCTAGTCTAGTTTGTCTAGGCTGTGTCCGAATTTGTTTTATTTCAGTACATCTTTGTTTATGCTTCACTTTTTCGGTAAATGATTAGATACTAAAGTTCTGTTCAGGAGAAGAGTTACAACCCCGGTCCTTGTTTGGTTTACGGGTTGTAACTTGGGTTTCGGAATAGTTCCTAAGTCATCTTACCATTTGTCGTTCTATATAGTATCTTACATGCTCATATGTCTCAGTTACTTAACATGCTCACATGCTCCAGTTACATGACATGCTCACATGCTCCAGTTACATGACATGCTCACATGCTCCAGTTACATGACATGCTCACATGCTCCAGTTACATGACATGCTCACATGTTCTAGTTACTTAACATGCTCACATGTCTAGTTTATGTTTCATGTTCACATGCTTCCTTTTCCTTACATGTACACAGTTTACATTACGTCACATGTCCTTTACTTTATGCTACATGTTGCTTTACTTATTGTCCTTCTATTCTCGGGATAAGTGCATTGGTAGTGCACGAGTCTCGATTAGTACTTACTCATCTCTCTCTCTATCCATTGCTATGATTTGCATGCTGGTTTTAGTTCATAGTTTGGCTTCCTTTGTGGTACTTGCTATTGGGGGTCTGACCCCACTGGTTTTGCATTGACCAGATCTGATAGAGGAGCCCGGAGGATCTTCCGTACCTTCCACTCGTTGGTGATTACCCGGAGCACCAGAGTACCTTAGTGGGTTTTCTATTTCATTCTCCCACTAGTTATGTACATTATTCTTTTATGGCGTTTAGCCTCCGAGCACGTGTTTAGCTCATGTTTTGGACTTGACATTTAGCCTACGGCCAGAACATGATTTGCATATTCTAGACTATAGCTAGAGCTTATCATGTATGACTATTACTCTTGCTAGTCTTCACTCTGTATTACTAGCTTCATGATCATTGATATATGATAGTTTGGGACGCTTTACTATTTTATATTCCAGTTGATCTTACTTCTTGTATATTGTTTACTGCTGTGATTGAGATATATACCTAGGATTGCTTGACCCAGGATTGCCTGTTGGATTGTAGTAGTAACCCCCGTCTATACAGCTTATACGTTATTTCGGAGTACTGGAGTACTTTGGTATACGTAGCTGGCCTGGTCCGTCCCTACTTGCCAGTATTCTGGTTCTGGGGCGTGACAGAAATCGTCGAAACGTGATTTGGCTCCGAAATAAGATATAGCATGGTTCGTAGTAAACTGTCCTTCGGTGATGATCCACAATTATCGAGCGTAGCTTCGGGACAGCTGACCCTAGAAGACTTGACCACCAAATCAAATCGAATGTTGCAGACCCATAAGATGACCCATGCGATATCACATATGAGATTGCATCGATAACAAAAATATAGCAGGGTGCATATTGACGATAAGTCTAGGCAATCGAGAATTGTTGGAGCACTTTCGATTGAGAATGGTATAGTTAGATTTGAGTATTCGTCGGATGAATACTTGAATGGTTTTTGTGAGACTCGTCTCACAGTATCAGTATATATGGATACGTATTTTGTAGTATATTTGTATTTTTTGGGTTTTCGTACGTAATGCTTTAAAATTTTTCCTAACTTATAGATTTTTTTCTTGGCCGGCATACCGCCAGTATACCGGTGTATACCGACGGCATATCGTCCAGACAGATTTTCCATATTTTAGATATTTTCGATTTCAGATATTTTCATGAATAGTGTTTCCGATATTTTGATGAATAGTGTTTTGGATATTTTGATGAATAGTGTTTAGATATTTTCGTAAATAGTGTAGATGTACCCTTTTACCCAATGGATATTTGGTTTTGTTTGAATGGCTAGGATTGACTTATATCTTCACATGGATTACCATCCGACGGTTAAGATTAATTCTCCTTTCTATATATACAATTTCACTTTCTCTCCTCCTCTCTTTTCATTCTCTTCACTCTCTCTTTATTTCTTCTTCCCTTCTCTCCCCCTTGGATCTTTCCAAGAGCTTGGCCTTGAGGCCTTGGGTGTGGTGTCTAACCCCCCTAGGAGGAGGAGTAGAAGATTAGGTTTGGAGCTTAACCTAGGCAAGTACGTTTTGCCAAATCTATGAACCATATTGTTTTGTTGTCATTTTTGTTTTCCTTGGTGGTAAATACTTAGAATTTTCTTAAACTCATTTTGTAAAATATGTTTTCCTTATGATTCTCGTATATATGCATGTTTCCAAAATTTGTTTAAGCAAGGTTTTGATTTTCTGTTAAAATCCAATATGGCCTAAGTAGAAAACTTGGTATCAAGAGTGATACTAGTGTTACCATCATGGATCTTGGTCACATATACATATATGAGGCCCTCACATAGTTTGTATATCATGGATTTTGAGTTTGGTGGCAATCGAAACCCGTTTCGGTATCCCAAAAACCTATTTTTAGGATTATTTTGAGATATTGATCTATCAAATGTTTTGATTTGTGAAAACTAATACTTCCATGTTGTAGGAAATTCAATTATACGCAATTTTAACTTTTGAAAATCCGAATTTCGATTTAAAACGAAGTTTTTATGGCCGAAACAAGTTTTGAGTTTTCAAAAATCAACTTTCTGTGACGGTTCGGAAAATCCGTTGGAAATCCGTCGGAAAATCCGTCGGAAATCCGTCGAAAAATCCGAACTTGCACCACAAAACTTGCTGTGACACTTCGGAAAATCCGTCGGAAATCCGCAGTAATCCGTCGGATAATCCGGTTAGGCTGTTTTTTTTTTGCCTTGCCCGTTTCTGTCCGTTTTTGATATTTTCTTTGATTGTAACGAATTCTTAACATGATTAGATGACCTTGTATACTTAGAGAATGATTGTACACCCTATATACACTTGACACTAGCACATGTTTCAATCATTTTCTATGAAATGTACTTAGCTTTAATTATTGTTTCCCACATGCCATGATATGTCCTTGATAGATTCTTTCTTACAAGCTATGATAATTATTGCCATGCCTTCTTTGTCTACTAGATAGTGACCCATCGTGGTGCGCTCTTGTACATGTCTTTCTTTGTTTACATGATAGTGGCCTGTCATGGCGCACTCTTGATTCCAGTACATGTCTTTCTTTGCTTACATGATAGTGGCCTGTCATGGCGCACTCTTGACTCCAGTACATGTCTTGCTCCTTGATAGTGGCTCGTCGTAGCGCACTCTTGTCTGGATATTGTCATGTCTTGTTGTGGCTTGTTGTAGTGCAAAATCTTGCTTGTCTTGTCCAGTCTTGCATGTCTCATGTGTCTAGGATGGATTCTGCGGAATGCCACACCCGGAATCCAACAAGAAATGTTAAGGACTAAACAACTAGCTTGATTACTTAGATCATTGAGAATTTTCCAGTTACCTGTTGCCCCTTTGGTCTTGTTATTATATATATCCTTGGGATTTGGAGCTATCTGTCATGATGAGCACTCTTCCAGCACACCGTCGAGTGGGGCACCTCTTTAGGATACATGTATCTTACTGCATGTGTCTGCTATACTTATTTTCCTTTTGGCTTGGACCATTCAGGTAGTAGCAGGCAGATGCTGGACTTGGAATTCTCAAACTTGCATTTGTTAGTAATTAGGATTGTGACAACCCTAGTTAGCTAATGTATAAAGCCATACTCATTGCTTGGCCGTGACTATTGTATGGAGTCCAATCTAGTCTAGTTTGTCTAGGCAGTGTCCGAATTTGTTTATTTTTAGTACATCTTTGTTTATGCTTTACTTTTGCCGATAAATGATTATATACTAAAGTTCTGTTCAGGAGAAGGGTTACAACCCCGGTCCTTGTTTGGTTTACGGGTTGTAACTTGGGTTTCGGAATAGTTCCCAAGTCATCCTATCATTTGTCGTTCTATATAGTTACCTAACATGCTTACATGCTCCAGTTACTTAACATGCTCACATGTTCCAGTTCTTACATGCTCACATGCTCCAGTTATCTTACATGCTCACATGTTCAAGTTACCTAACATGCTCACCGGTTGTCACTACCACCTTTCTAGCTTGGGGGTATTTTGGTCATTTTTCAAATTTTGAGAATTTTTGGAATTATTATGTATTATTATGATTTAATAGAATTAATATGATTTTTGGGGATTTTTGGTGATTTTTTAGGAATTATTTGAGATTGTTTGAACTAGGTTGACTTTTGACTAGTGTTGACTTTGTAGACCAACCTAGAAGCTAACCCTAGTTAGTGGGTCATGGTTAGGTCAAGTGACTCTAGTCTAACCTAGCCTAGGACTTGGTTTAGTCATTTTAGCAAAAGGATTAGGAAGTCATAAGTCATGGCTTATGGTTTTAGAACTTAAATTAATTTAACCCATCTTAGCCTTGTAACTTGGCCCAAGGCCCAATGATTTGGCAAAGCCCTAACCCTAAGAGTGTATGGCCGGCCACCACTATAGCCTAGGGATCCCACCATATAAAACCCCTCCCAAATCTAGGGTTGCCTCTTTCTTAGGAAGAGCCCTAATTTCAAGGAGGTGAGTTCTATTGTCATTTAATTTCTAGAGCTCCTTTCCTATTCCTTTTTCTTTCTAAATTGTTCCAATAGGTTCTAATAGGACTGTTATTGCTGTTGTTGAGCTCTCTTTTCAGTGTGAAGTTGTTTTGGATTGATTGGGTCTTCAAGTGGAGAGCATTGAATAGGGGGTTTCTATTGAAAGTTCAACAAGAGGTAACTT
>JANAVB010019476.1:0-10809 GCA_029216955.1 Iris pallida
TAATTGACTAAGACTAATAAACTAGAATAATTCAGTAGACATGAAGAGATTCCCAGCTATAGGCAATCCCATTATCTGGGCGCATTAGGTGGACTTGTAGCCTACCGATGAGTAGGGCACATTTCCAGCACACAGTCACGTGTTGCGTTCTTCATAAACGGGCATTCGACCCGGATAACCGGATGGTCTGCAGGGCTTGTGGCTGTTGGGATAATCTCATTGTATCTTGCTAATAACTAGGCATGTGATAACCCTAGTTAGTTAAAAGTATAAAGCCGTACTTTTGATTGGCCGTGATTGATTGGATGAAGTTTATTCCAACTTAGTCTTATCCTGATCCTGTGCAAGATTGTGACAGGACATGATTATTGATGCTTGCCATAACAATAACGATCGGGGGTCCAGTTTTATTCAGGCGAAGGGTTACAACCCCGGTCCTTGTTTGGTTTAAGGATTGTAACCTGGCTCCCAGAGCAGTTCTGTGTCCTCTCTTCGTCTATTGTCTTATTGCAACCCCATGCCATGTTCGTCATATTTTACCTTACCTTAATACCATGATCATTTATACTGGCCTTAGCAATAAAGATCGGGGGTCCAGTTCTGTTCAGACGAAGGGTTACAACCCCGGTCCTTATTTGGTTTAAGGGTTGTAACCTGGCTTCCGGAGCAGTCCTGCGTCATCTCTTCATTTATTGTCTTCACTGTACCAATAGTATTTGAGACGGATTTCTATTCAGGCGAAGGGTTACAACCCCGGTCCTTGTTTGGTTTAAGGGTTGTGACCTGGCTACTTGAATGGTTTCCTCGCACTCAGTTTACTATTGTTATTACTATTATTATCAGTTCTTTATTTATTATCTTTAATATGCTTTTGTGATATGCTGGTTTTAGTTCCTAAGTGAAGCCTCCTTTGTGGCACTTGCTCTTTCTGGGGTTTGACCCAGCTGGTTTTGTGTGGCCAGATATCGGAGCAGCACCAGAGGATCCACCTGTCTTCCAGCCAGATGGTGACCACCAGGCGTAACCCTGGCAACGAGTGGGTTTCTTTTTGTCCTCCCACTTTATTGTAAAAATTATTCTTTTGAGGCGTTTAGCCGACGAGCACGTGTTAGCTCGTATTGCATCTTTATTTACTGTCTGCCTACGGGCTGTTGCATGATTGACAGATCCTAGGGTTGATCATGTATGACTGAACTCCAGCTAGTCTTTACATTTTGTACGACTAGCTCCATGATCATCCAATATGTAATGTATGGGACGCCTTGCTATTATATATTTGGTGCTCTGACATCTTGTAACTATTATTGCTTGCTTGAGATTGAGACAATAGACTTGTTCATGACCATAGGAGACTGTTGGCTTGTAGTTAAACCCTCATGTATCTAGACAGCCGTGACCGTATAACGAGGTGGGTTGTACTTCAATATACGTAGCTGGCTATGTACGCTCCCGCTCTCCACTATTCTGGTTCTGGGGCGTTACAGCAATCCTCCGAAACCCCGAGGCAGCGTGCGCCCCGATGCTGGCCAGCGACTCGGATATCAGAGCAGATATCCCCCCGTGCAGCACTTTGAAAGGCTGACACAAACATATAAGAGAAAATACCCATCCCAGAATCAGCATTCTAGATCCGAAATTTAGAAGGTCATCATATGGTTGAATAGCTTGTCCAAATTCAGGATACAGAAAATAATGATTTTTTTTTGAAATCTTATTTACATCTCTCTTTTAAATTTTAAAATTTTTGTATATATATCTCAATTTTGTTAGACTTCCATCTCACTTTTTGTCACTAAAAATATTTTTTGTAAAAAAAAAAAACGAATATTTTTCATAACAAAATAAATATATTTTTCGTGGCAATAAATGAACGTAACTCTAATAAAATTAAAAAGTGAGATGTAAATACAATAAATCGGATGAAAGTAAAAAATTCTCAAAATAAATTTGTAGAATATTAAATTTTGGAGTCCAACTTTTTAGATTCTAAAATGAGTAGACCCAGAATATAGAAAATTATTTTGTAGAATAGTAAATTATAATTTGGAGTCCAACTTTCTTAATTTTAAATTTTATATCTCCGTAGAAAATCATTTAACTTTCTAATTCTAAAATTTATATCTGAGTTTCTAAATTGTATATTTGTGTTGCATTTTTTTTATAAATGGAAAAAATAATACTACGTTACATTTTTATAAATGGAAGATAATAATACGTTCCTAAATAGAAGAAGTAACACGTTCTTGTGGCTCAATTTACTGATCTTCCACCACCAGCCAAGATTTTATCTCTCTCTCCGGTAACCATAAGGGTTACTCGAATTCGACCCTTAGGATATATATAATTAAGGGTTAATTATTGTTTAGATTTTGGATTTTATGCCGCTTATAGTTTTAAGTCATAATATGTCCAGCATGTGGTGGATGTTCTTGTACTCATTTTCAGACTATAATGGAAAAAAAAAACAAAAAAAACAAGGATCCAATTTTTTTCAATTGGGTACGTAAGAATTTAAATTCTAAGCTAACGTAAAATTCATGATCTAAAAGATAATTAGTCCTATAATTAATTAATAAGGTGCACCTGGCAGCAGGTCTCGGTGACCGTGAGAGTGCCGTTAACTTCGTCGGGCGAGACGAGGTCGAGCTCGAAGCCGACCGAGTGGAGGGGCGCGTCGAGCTCGGCGGTCTTCGATTTGGATGGTGCCATGATGAATTCTTTTGTAGGAGTAGTAGGAAAAAGAATGCAGTACAGCACTCGTGTATATAAAGGAGGAAGAACGGTACGTAGGATGTAGACACAATTGTTTCACACCAGATATTTTCCAGAAATTTACATATTGAGAATCAAAGTTTATTAATGTTGCTCTCATAGCATAAAGTTTGGCTAAATTATAATTTGTGACCCAAAACGTCCATCGGAAATGATCCAGTGGTTAAAACAATTGACAATCAAGAAATACATGCTTTTGAAGGCGTAAATTGCCAAAAAAAAAAAAAAACTTTCTGTTGGACTTTTTTGCGTATTTTTTCAGAGACAAAAAATTCGTCACTAAAAGTCTAATTTGAAAGCCCAATTTCTTCACTGAAAGCTGGGAGTGAGCATTCGGTTCACACCGAATCGAATAGCCGAAAATCGAATAAGCAAAACCGAAACGAAATGACCCATAACCGAATCAAACAGAACTGAACAGAGCCGTCCACATCGGCTGCGGGTCAATTGGGCGGGTGTCATCTAGACGAAGGCCGCGACAACGTATATGAAGATGAAAATCTGTTCTTACAAGGCTATGCAAGACAGACAATTAACCAAAGAGCGAATGAGCAGGTTTGGGATAGCCAACTATAATACGACGTGCGTACTATGCGGAGGGGAGACTGAATCGAGAGACCATTTGTTCTTCCAGTGTCACACCACCGGACATATATGGCAACAGTGCAAGAATAAGATGAGCATCTCAGGAACTGGACGTGTCGGGTTTCAAGAACGATAATCAATAGAATTGGTGTAAATAATACTATTTTACAATAATATTTATAATACTTGAAAACTGTTGTGTGGACAATTAGCTCAATCTCTCAATGTATATCAATATATCTCAATGTGTATCAAATCTATCTACAAGACATCCCAACCTCTCTTTATATAGGAAGAGAGAGGTTGGGAGTTACATAATGAAAGGTCACTTAGGAGTTACAAAGTGAAGAGTCATGAGTTACAAAATGAAGAGTCACCATGATTCACCATGATGAGTTTCAACACTCCCCCTTGGCTCTTCACAAACTCTGCTTGTAAACACCTCTGAGCTTCTTTGTCTGTCTGTAGCTTGCAGATTCAAAAATGACCACCTACTTGTGCCTCGTTAAAACCTTGCCAAAGAAAATCCAGTGGAAAAAAACTTTGGTCAAAGGACAAAAAGTACACACAGGTCAGTGTGATGGGGGGTAAACTAATCATTGCAAAGGTGCCTCGTCAAAACCTTGTCAGGAAAAAACCCAGTGGGAAAAAACCGCTGATCGAAGGACAAAAGAGTACACGATGGTTTAGAAGTATACAACTGAATACTCCCCCTGATTATAATAATCCTTAGTGAATAAGGGATTTGAACTGTGTCTCGTTAAAAACCTTGCCAAGGAAAATCCAATGGGAAGAAACTTGGTCTAAGGGAAAAAGAGTACACAAGCATACATCAGGATGCTCCCCTTTTCACTCACACTCGACAGGGCGCGGGATATACGCACAACAGGGCGTTTGGAGGCGCTCGTTGGGGCGCTCCCCCTCACATGCACACAACAGGGTGCATGAAACATGTTTCACTTAGGCTAGCTCTGAAAGCTTCCTAAGTCCAATCGCTCTGACATGTTTCTGGAACTAGTGTTTTGGCAGTGACTTGGTGAACAAGTCTGCACGGTTATTCTCCGATCCAATGTGTTGCACTTTAATCTTCTGAAGCGCTTGTTGTTCATGTGTAAAGAACAACTTGGGCGATATGTACTTGGTAGCACCCCCTTTGATGTAACCATGTTTTGCTTGATCAATAACAGCGGTATTGTCCTCATAGACGACAACAGGTTCATCTGGGTCATATGGAAGATCACATGTACTTTGAATATGGCCAATAACAGCTCGAAGCCATACGCATTCTCTAGTCGCCTCATAGAGCGCGAGTAGCTCAGAGTGGTTCGTTGAAGTAGCCAGTAAGGTCTATTTGTGGGACCTCCAAGAAATCACCGTGTTCCCAAAGGTAAAGACGTAACCAGATTGGGAACGCCCCTTGTGCGGATTAGATAAGTATCCCGCATCAGCGTAGCCAATAAGGGTCGCGTTGCTTCGAGTGCCAAGAGCGTTGGACTCACTCAAAACCGCGTAGGGATAGAACAAGCCCAAGTCCGTAGTACCCTTAAGATAGCGGAAAATGTCTTTTACGCCATTCCAATGGCGGCGTTTGGCGCGATGCTGTGTCGAGCTAGACAATTCACAGCAAACGAGATGTTCGGTCTAGTACATTGGGCCAAGTACAATAAAACACCTATTGCACCCAGATAAGAGCACTCAGGACTCAATATCTCTTCGTCGTCCTCCTTTGGACGGAATGGATCCTTAGTAATGTCTAGAGAGCGAACGATCATGGGAGTAGCGGACGACTTAACGTCAAATGACTAAAGCGTCTCAACACCTTTTGGGTGTAGTTCGCTTGATGGACAAGAATTCTATCTTTACGGTGCTCGATCTGCAGGCCGAGGCAAAACCGTGTCTTCCCAAGATCCTTCATCTTGAATTTCTTCTTCAGGATATCAGCATTTTCTGACAAGTCTTTTTCGGTTCCTATGAGATTCATGTCATCTACATACCGCGATGATTGTGTATCCTGAAGTGGATTTCTTTATGAACACGTATGGACAAAGTTCGTTATTAATGTATCCCAAACCGATCAAGTATTCGCTTAGGCGGTTATACCACATTCGCCCAGATTGTTTCAATCCATATAGCGAACGCCTCAGTCTAATCGAGAACGCGTTCCGTGGTCGGAAACTACTTGATTCAGGCATCTTTAGTCCTTCAGGGACTTTCATGTATATCTCTGTGTCCAGATCCCCGTAGAGATAGGCTGTGACCACATCCATGAGCTGCATATTCAGTTTTTCAGAAACTACTAAACTGATTAAGTAGCAGAACGTTATGACGTCCATTACGGGGGAATACGTCTCCTCGTATTCAATTCCAGGGCGTTGTGAGAAGCCTTGCGCCACAAGGCGAGCCTTGTATCGCACAATCTCATTTCTCTTATTACGCTTCCTTAGGAAAACCCATTTGTGACCAACTGGTTTAACATTGGGTGGTGTTGGAGCAACAAGTCCAAACACGCTTCTTTTCGCTAAGGAGTCTAGTTCAGCCTGGATTGCTTGTTTCTATTGTGACCAGTCCGTTCGTTGTTGACACTCGGCAACACTACGAGGTTCCATGTCATCATTGTTCATAATTGTAAGCCCCCTGAATTTCAGGGGTTTATTTTTATTTTTCTAAATGAATTATTTTTGATAAATGTTTTATTATTTAATTGTTTAGATCATTAATGTACCTTTCCATGACTTTGACATCTGGGGCGTCAGGGATGCCAATCTCTGGAAACTCTCTTCATGGGTTTTGAAGTAGACAAGATTATCTTCCTGTTGATATACCGTGTCCCACTTGAACTCGTTCGCTTGTGCTCTTTTTGTATCACGCAACTTCGGGTCAACTTAGACCAATTAATCATCGAATAATTATTCCCACTTTTATTTTGATCATCGTTTGCACGTTACCGTGACTTTTAATTTAGCACCAGACCAGTCGTTTTCTCAGAACCAACTTCTCATGAATGATCTACTCGAGACGCTCTCCACCCAAGACCTTCATGTCCCACTCAGATACTCCATTTTGTGCTCCATTTTCTTCGCATAACTTTCGGGTCAATTTAGGCCGATCTATTTCTACCGTGAAACCTGATTTAATTTCCAATTTAATTTCGGGACCCGACATCGATCCAACCTAGTCGACCCAAAGTATGGACGTGGCCCACATGAAGCCTACTACCCACATGACGCTTGTGTCCCATTTATTGGAGTCCCCGTATATTATTCATTTACCCATGATTATAAATCTCTATTTTTAATTCAATTATTGCACCCGGTTCATTTTGACCCGATCCGGCTCGACCGAACCCGAACCCAAGCTCCATATTGTTCTCTCATGACTGCATAAATACCCCGCATAATTTCTCCTATTTTTTCCCTATTTTAAATATTTATTTCTCTCTCCACTTTACAAATATTCTATATATATATATATATATATATATATATATATATATATATATATATATATATATATATAGGGGAGGGATATTGCACCAAACTTATTGCATCAATTATTGCACCAAACAATCTCAACCACACATTTATTTCAATCATGTGGTTATAAAGCATGCTGACGTGGCAACAACTTTATGGAATGCTTTATAACCACATGATAAAAATAAAAGTGTGGTTGAGATTGTTTGGTGCAACAATTGATGCAATAAGTTTGCTGCAATATCCCTCCCCATATATACTCTCTCTTTATTAATACAAACACTCACACACCCCCTCACCTCCACCTCACAGCTTCCCCCTCTCTTGGATCGACATCCCCTTACCCCTCTCTCACCCTCTCTCTCTCACAAATATCTTTTTCTCTCTCTTTCCTTATATTATACACACACACATACAAATATCCTTCCCTCCCTCTCCTTAAATCACTCCCACACAAACACACACTCACCCTCCTATCACAACAGCTCCCTCACCCTACACTAGCCGACAGCCCCCTCACCCCTCTCTCACCTCCCTCTCTCTATTCATACCCTCTCTTTACATATATACTAGAGCTGTCAGGACGGGCCGGCGGGGCGGCCCGTAACCCACCATAACCCACTATTTAGCGGGGCGGGGCGGGCCAACCCACCATTTGAACGGGCCTGAAAATCCCAGCCCAGCCCAACCCGTCGGCGGTCCGCGGGCCAGGCGGGCCAGCCCGCTTCAAAGTTGCAGCTGCCAAATGCAAAGTTGCAGCTGCCAATTTCAATCTCCAATTTCACATGACATGATGAGTGACAATACTGAATTTCAAATGCAAAGTTGCAGCTGCAAAGTTGCGGCTTAAATATATTCTCTTTGCCAATCAAAATATGAAAACTGAATCTACTGATTTCGAATGCAATCAGTGATTGCCAATCACATGATTCACATTGCAATGCAATCCATACTAAAACAAACTTTCCAGTTTCCAGCAAATGCTTAAAGAAGAGTACAAAATATTAAAGAAGACTTAGAAGTGTACAAAATATTGCAATCATATTGCAAAATTTCTATAGAGATCATCTTTGGAGCAAATTCTTAAAAAAAAGAGTACAAAATATTAAAGAAGAGTACAAAATATTGCAATCAGCCAACCACATTGCAAAATATTAAAGAAGAGTACAAAATATTGCAATCAGCCAATCATATTGCAAAATATTAAAGAAGAGTATAAAACTTGAATTTCTAACACCTGCAAAATGCCTAACAATAAAACTGTGATAAAACTTGAATTTCTAATATCACACTAATATTGGAAAATAAACACCAACACCTGGAAATCATACTAATATTGGAAAATAAACACCAACATCTTTATCACATTAGAATCCAAATTTAGAAACCATGTAAAAACAAACAAGAAAGTTAGAAACCAAATTTAACCATGCAAACATGTTTTATAGTAGCAAAATCTCAAGTTATTCATTCATAACAAATTAAAGAGGCTAAACTTACAGAAGCAAAATCTGAAGTTATATTTCATGAACCATTACTCCATTAGATCATCAAAATCATCGTCATTTCCTTCTTCAATATCCTCCATAACATTGGAAGCCTCACTCGATTCGGTTGTCTTCATACTTGCATCTGCATCATCATCTATATAAAAAATACATAAAAATAGTTAAAAATAATTAAATTCAAAATCATGCAACACAAACTAAGATATAATTTAAAAACCTATAAAATAATCTTACTTACCACCACTAGATGCAAAACCATGCAACCAATTGCGAGTGCAAATAAGAGCTTGAAAATTTTCAGGAACCATGCAACTTCTGTACTTGGTGAGCACACAAGCACCAATAGAAAAAGCCGATTCCGATGCAACTGTAGTTATTGGGATAGCCAAAACATCACATGCCATCAATGCAAGATCGGGAAATCGATTCTTCTTATCCTTCCAATGTGCCAAAACATCCAAATCTTCAAAATATGAGAACTCAAGTTTTGGCTCCTCCAAATATATATCCAATTGGGACTTTCCAGCACTTGTAATAGATTGGCTTTCATAAGCCTTAATTTCCTACATTAATTAAATATGTTATGTCATATACATACATATACTATGACATATAAACAAACAAAAATAAGAAAAGATACATAAGATTACTCACATCGTAGAGTCTTTTGCCCTTGCTTTTAGTCCTTCCACTTTGATTTGATGCCAACAAGTGAGAAGAAGAAAATGTTGTGAAGAAGAACTTGTGTTGTTTCCATTAACATAACCCTCAAAAAGCTTGTACAATTTACTTTTCACAAGTGACATCTTCTCTTGACATTTAGTAGAATCACTCTCAACCCTTGAATAGAAATACTCCAACATTTGAAGTTTTATTCGTGGATCAAGAATGGCCCCAAATGCAAGAACAATGCTATATTCACTCCAATACTTGTCGAACTTCTGAATCATAATTCCACACATACCACTTATCTTTGCATCTTCATTTAACAAGTTCTCTTTTAACAAAGTTTCGATCTTCCACACTTGCAAAAAATATAAGTTGATGTAGGATAAAAAGAACCAGAAATCAAGTTGGTAGTCTCATAAAATGGCTCAAGGAACTCACATAATTTTTCTCCTCTTTCCAATCTTCATTTGAAGGACACCCCTTATAATTCCTATCATTTAATGGAAGAGAAACAAAAGCTTTTTTGTACTTAATGGCACTATCCAACATCAAATATGTTGAATTCCATCGAGTACAAACATCCAATCTCAAGCCCACACTAGTGTCAATGTCACCAACTGCCGTCACACATTCTTCAAACTTTTTCATCCTACTTTCTGAACCTTTCACATACTTCACAAATTCTCTAATCTTCAGCAGAGCATCAGAACACAATTTCAAACCATCTTGAACAATGAGATTTAATATATGGGCCGAACAACGAACAATGAAAAAATTCACCATCACTCAACAAAATATCATGTAAAGAGAGTTGATTTCTTAAAATATTTGCAGAGAATCATTGCTAGATGCATTATCCAAGGTCAAAGAAAAAACCTTCTTCTCAATTCCCCATTCCTTCAAAACTTTGAATAGTGTTGCAGCCAATTCAACCCCGGAGTATGGAGGAGGCATATGTTCAAAGTTAAGTATTTTGCAATTCAAGTTCCAATTTTCATCCACAAAATGAGCTGTCAAGACAATATAACCCTCACTTGTGCAAGCAGTCCACAAATCTGAAGTTAAACACACTTTATGAGGAAGATTAGACAAAACTTGCTTAAGTTTGGCTTTCCCCTTCGAATATAACTTGTTTATATCAGAAACAAGCGTATTTCTGGAAATAGAAGGAAGCATGGGACTAACATACTTTTGCCAAGTTCTAACACCTTCATATTCAACAAAGGAAAAAGACAAATCATGTTTAATAACTGCAGCTGCTAGTAACTCACGTGCAATTTTTGGATTAACCTTTTTAGACTTTAACTTCCCATCTTGATCAACAAACATTTGTCCTACATCATGATACTTCAACATTTTGCAATTTTCCATGTGACGCCTTAACGTAGATGTTCCATATTTCTTGCCTCCACTTTTATAAATTTTTTTACATCCCTTGCATTCACAAATAGCATTTTTACCAATCATTTTCTTCGTAAAATAATTCCAAACATCAGATGTTTCCCTAGGCTTCCCCTTGTCAATGTTGTCATCACACTTAGTTTCTTCTTCAATATTTTCTAAATTAATACTTTCGTTCAAAGTAGTAGACTCCATTTGTTTTTCAAATCTGCAATAATATAAAGAAATACAATATTGGTATAGCCTGCAATAAAATTCCCAATATTCCATCCCAGATTTCCAATACAGACAAATAAATTATAAAATTCCCAAAATTCCATATTAATTTGCAGCAATAATATTAATTTGCAGCCCAGATTTCCAAAATTCCCAAAATTCCCAAAATTCCATCCCAGATTTCC
>JANAVB010019477.1:0-33583 GCA_029216955.1 Iris pallida
AACCGAGTTACTGATTACCCAACATCGAACCCTCGAGTTATACAATCACGCCCTCGTTTTGCTGTTTATTCGTACTCAAATGAGTTTCGTCGCAACATAACCAACTATCTATTAGGCACTATTTACCCGCATCAACCAACTCTTCACCGAAGTCGCACATCGTACGATCCGATTATAATTTGCATCGCCCAACTTTTTATCGAGATTGCAAGTCGTGCGATTCAATTACGATTCGCCTCGCCCAACATTTGTATCGAGATCGTAAGTCATGCGACTCATTTATAAGTTCAAGTTTCCTATCCCGTCGATCCGATTATTGCTTCAAGGCATAATCGTTTTTGTTAGTCTCGGTCGTTCGACCGACTTACAAATTTTTGTCCGACGTATCATTCATTGATACGAGTCCTCGCCCTATCGTACCAATGATTATCATAGAACACTTGCATCAACATACCGTCATATAAATTTTTAATCGAGTCTCGGTACTCTTTCCGTTCGTTGTGGACAAACCTTCCGTAATTCTCGCAACGCGTCGATACAATTCATCGAACAAGTGGTATAGCATATACCACTCAGAATCGAGTTATTCATCGCATACGTGGTATGGCATATACCACTCAAAAATCAAGTCATTTTCCTCGCATCATACTCGGCATGAACCAACAATCTATTTCGACTCACGATTTTTACAGTGATCATGTCGATCACAATCGTAACTTTTGATTAATCAAATTTTGACACAACTCGGCCAACGTATTCATTTGCCAACACAAGCTTGGTGCACAACCGAATGATTCGTTCTATCGATTTATGATTTCAGTTCCTTCCGTTGCATCTCATGCAATGATTCATTTTCCGAAATCCGTTGCACCGCGTGCAACAATTTATTCCGACTTCTATTGCACCTTGTGCAACGATTTAATCCTGACATCTGTTGTACCTCGTGCAACCATTTATTTTGACATTCAAAGGCAATGCTCGAATTCTTTCAACGCATTCGATATTAACTTTCACGTTCATTGCAACGTATCATTCACAACTCGTTGTATTTGATACCACAATATTTTAAGACATTCATTATATCGATGCAACCAATATTTCTCACATCGACGGTTGCATTGAAACAACAAACAATTCGATTCATATTTCTCAACTTGTTGCACTTGTAGCAACTAACATCTCAATTCACATTCGCGACTCGTTGCACTTGTAGCAACGAACATTTTACTGCTCATTGCACTCAATGCAATAAACATTTCATGACTTTCTCAGCAAACATCATGTAATTTCCAAAACATATACGGCAAAATTATACAATTTGTATTAGACTTATTGTATGGAATATCCAGTGTGGCATCGAGTAGAGTCAAGAGTGTTTTGGTTGGTGGTGGGCAACTCTTTGGAATTAAAACAAAGCAAGCGTCCTGAGAAAATTGAGCCTAGAGTTCTAATACCAATTGTGACGCCCCGCCCCGAAAAATCGCTCGTCCTTGTATCGATTTATCCAAATCATCATTCTTGCTGGGGCATGATGCTGTACGAGTCTGGAGTTGCACTCGTACAAGGCAAGATGACAAGTTCTCAAATGGTTATCTTTGATTTAATATTAGCAACAGAAGAAATAGAGTATAAGAAACAATTCTCTTTATTAAATATATGAACTGAGGTTACAAAGGCTTTCAATAGCCCAACTGAAATTGCCAGATTAGCTACAATACTCGAGTTCTCTCTTGTCCATAAAGGATTTCACCGTTCCATGCATCATGCCTTCTATTCTTTCTGGTTCCCTCCAGGAAGAAGGATGAACATCTTATTCTCTTCAGCAAATGATTGAATCAAAATGCTACATTCGATAATGATGCTGAAAATGATGATAAAGTATGACTTCAACTACGTCGTTCAACAGTCGAAGAACATCATCCAAAAGATGGGCTACAACTTCAAAATCGGCCTAAATGATGGTAGGGGAAAGCGAACTCCTATTCGCATACCTGCTCTAAAAGGAAAGTCAGTACAATACTACAACAAAATAAAGCATGGGTTAGGCTACACCTCGCCGATCACGACCCTGTAAGTCCTAAAAATCAAGTTGCATCCATCAAATAGGCAGAGAAATCTAAATTGCGCACTCTTCAAAGAACTGCGCTGTAGACAGACTGCACTACAAATCAACTGCGCTAGCTTCAACTGCGCCAATGTCTGAGCGCGCTAGGCTGACGTGGCAATGCCATCATTATCTGACAAGAAGATCAAATCTTCTGACAGCCTGACAGCCCAAAAAATGAGGAGTCTGTTCGTTTCTTGTGCCGCGCCGCCTTCTAGGACAGCTGTCCAAATCCTAGCGCGGTCCAGTTGCCAAGCCCTAGTACAGTCCAGCTGTCCAACGCCAGCACAATCTATCGACCAGATCGGAGCGCAGTCTGAAGCTAGCGCTATTCAAGTGGCGCAATCCATCAAACTTGTTGAAGATAACTGACATTTATTACGTGGCTTACATGCCATCAATTGCTCGCCACGTGGCAACCGCCTGCACACAACAAAGCGCATTTCAATCAAATAATGCCACGCGTCTGAGTACGGTTAGCCCACGATCGAGCAACTACCAAATGGCCAGCGCGGTTTACAGTCTGCGCAGTCTGTCTCCAGCACAAACTATTGTGTGCAATCCAGAATAACTACAAAATAGTTATTTCTAGAACTCTATAAATAGAGTTTCAAGTTCTTCATTATGGAGGATCATTATTCAAGATCATCAGAGATCAGGAGTTCTTGTCCAAGTGCTGCTGCATCCTTCAGAGGCTATCATCTTCAAAGTTCACATCGTCCAAGGGATAAAGCGATCGTCTTCAGATCGAATTTCTATAGTTGTACTTTTCCAGAATTCATTGTACTTTTGTACTATTCTTTAAAGTTTGTGAAATAAAAGACTTTTGTTTTTGCAAACAAAATGGCGACTCTACTGGGGACGACTTTCTCCTCCGACGAGGAAGTGACAACTCAATGTGACGCTGTGTCTATCGAAAAGACGCAGAAGACGCTGGTTGTGAAGGTCAACCAGACTGCCTACGAAGCGATGATCAACTCTGGGGCTACTCGACGCACTGTGACTTCTGCCAAGAGCAAAGTCCATTCAAAGTGGATCCCAAAGTCCTCTGCGCAACCTGTTGTTTCTTCTGACAGAAGGCCAGTATCCACTTCTGCTCCTGCGTAACCCATCACCCTCTTTGCCAAAGCGCAATCCAGAGCCCCTACAGCTGTTGCGCAGTCCATCACCCTCCCTGCTAAGGCACAAACCAAAGCTCCTACAGCCCATGCGCAGCACACTGCTCCTCCTACTACAGCGCAGTCTATGACTTATGCTGCTATGGCAAAGTCCAAAACCCCTGTCCCTCTGGCGTAGTTGGCGACCTCTGTCCCTCCTGCGCAATCCACTACTCCTTCAAATAAAGCGCAACCTAAGCCCTCTGTAGTCAAGGCTTCACTTGCTGCTTCTTCTAGAACACAGGTTGCACCTCCTGCTGGTTATATGGCCAAGGAGCCCTCTGTCATCATCTTCAGATGGCAAGTTGCTGCTTCTTATGTTCCTGCGACCCACAGGGGGTAGTCTTTTGACTATTCTTCCTCCGTCTAACAGAGGGAAACGCTCTTTAGCCAACCCTTCTTCACAAAATAAAGGAAAAGGCCCTTTGGTCTTTTTTCAGTCTTCCCTAATTTTTACCTCAGAAGATCCATCTGAACGTGCCTCGGCACCAAACAGTACAAAAACTCTCTCAAATAAGAGTTCTTCTCTCCCTGTTAAAGGGAAGAATATTGATCAGAGAGGCATTTTGCCTACTCCAGTAGCACATTTCCAAGATCTTCCAACTCTTCGGATGTCGCGCTCAAAGCAGAGGAAATTGCTGGTGTCTCAGACAGAAGCTCCTAGGGGTGAGTTTGCCGATCTATGGACTTATCTCAATAGACCAGTTTCTATGAAACGCGAGCAACCAATGCCGAAGGCGAACTTACATCAAAAACAACCTTCCAGGAAGAAAAATCCTGATACATATGCCAATGAGTTGAGTACTTCTCTGTATACTCATGGGACAAAGCATCTGAAGAATCGGAACCATGTTCCGAATGTCGTCAAAGAATATATCCCTGACCTTCAGGAACACCTCAAGCAGAAGCGGAACAACACCTCAATACCTCCAATCCCACCATTGGAACACCATTGTAATCACAAGGTGATTATTAAGTGTTGTTGCCAGACGACCAAATGATCTATCTTCGATCGTTTAACTTCTGAACCAATGTCAGAAGACGAAGACAAGGTGCTCTATGCCTCTGTAAACATGGCTTCCCGAGACACCGGGGATAGAAAGTGTTCAAAACACGGTAAACCCCGTAAGCCCAGTCAACGATATCTAGATTTACTCCATGAATCCTCTGAAGGAGTATTCCGACACACCCGATCTCGAAGTCGAGACACAGCTGGTCGCAGAGATCTTCTCCAAGATCCTTCTGGTCACTTCTCTGTTTCTCCTTCAGGGGATGATTCTTTCTCTGATTACGATGCATACAGTGAAAGCTCTGAACAGACAGTGTCTTCTACTGTGCCCAGAGAAGTATCTGCCTATGTTGTCACTGAAGATCCAGACGCTTCTAGTTCGGCAAGTCAAGAACAACGAATCGCTGTACTGGAAGATAAATTGAAGACCATGGCTGAAATGATCGCAAGTATGCATACTGTTATCATAGCTCAACATACAGTATCACCGACTGCACCTGCTGTCAATTCAGAGATAATAGCATCATCGGTGCCTGTCAATGCAGGTCTGGGGGTACCGTCCCCTCCTGTAGCTTCAATACCTATTCAAGTTACACCCAGCCATTCAGGGGCTGGGGGTAGTGCTTACCATGCCGTTTCTCCTCCTAACCCGGTGAGCCAGCCTGTTACTTCTCCATCCTCAGGAGATGCTAATGAGGCTATAAAACTACTACGTAATCAGTTCGAGGCCTTCAAAGAGAAAGACGGTCTACAGAGACTCGGGATCAAACAACCTTATCCAGTGGAATGGAAAGAAGTCCCATTCCCTCCAAAGTACAAGATTCCTACAATCATGCTGTTTGACGGCAGCACTTCTTCGAGTTAGTCCATTAACTATTTCGAGGTAATGACTGTCCAGCTCCAGCCAAGTGATGCTCTTCTTACCAGAGTCTTCGTCGGCTGTTTAGCCGGTACAACATATGATTGGTACCGCAGTCTGCCTGACGGCTCTATCACTTCCTTTGTTGGGCTCAAGCAGATGTTCTTGGAACGATTCTACGAGGGTATCAACGATATGACTATATCCGCCCTCAACAAGATCAAGCAAAGACATAATGAAACTACTAAGAGTTTCATTGAACGATTCCGCCGAGAAGCACTCAAAATGCCTCCCGGAACCCCATCTGTTGTAATGATAGACACTTGTAAGTCAAACTTGTTGCCTATCATCAGCATGTGGACGGGATCAACACAGTTCCAGGACTGGCCGTCATTCATTGTCAACGCTAAAGCAGCTGAAGTGAGTGTCGAGAAGTTCAAACAGTTGGGGGTACATATGTCTAACCCTGATCGAGATGAATCTTCTACATCCGGTAGCGGTAATCGCCAGAACAACCGCAAGGGCAAAGAAACCTTGAATATCAACCTCAAGAACAAGGAATCCTTGGCCGTTAACGTGGCTCAACCCATGTCTACCTCTACTCCTTCTGCACCTCCACCAAAGGAACCTCGCCCAAAAGTAGAGTATTCCTTTGATGAAAATGATACAGCGAGCATCTTCGACTGTTTGCTGAAGAGCAATAAATTGCAACTTCCCGACCCAAAAAAGCCTGATGAAGTCGGTAAGACTGACCACCCTAAGTACTGTGTTTATCACAGGTTCATAGGACATCCTACTCGGGCATGCTATGTGCTCAAAGGCAAGATTCAAGAGTTAGTCAACGCCGGTGTTATCACTCTCCAACAGGATGAAAAGACTGTTACAGTTAATATGATTTCTGTACAGTTTGGTGACTTTCCGCCACAAATGGTGCAGAGTGGCGTCATCCCCATTTCTAGAACCACTCTTGAGATTGAGAATCTTCCTCCTCCACAAATTATAGGTCTTGTCCCCTTATCCCTTGATAATGGCGAGATTATGTGGATCCATCCTGATCTTGTTAAAATTTTGAAGTTCCTTCTTTCTCCAAGCAACGCTCCAAGGGCAAGACAAAGAGAGGCAATATGGTGTCTTTTGACCCCATAGTTGAAGAAAAAATCCTGTTGGGCACCAGGTCAGGGAAAACCTATCTACGGGAGCATCCCGAAATTCAAGAGGATCCTGCTTCGTCCTCCGAGGCTGTTCCAGTATAGCCTGTCTCTACAGAAGTCATCCCTTCTACATCATTACCGGTTGCGGAACCAACTCTTCCTAAACCGACAGCAGCCGACAAAGGCAAACAACAAGTTCGCTTCGACAAAATTTTAAAGAAGTCATCCCCCTCTGGACTTGAAAAGCCATATAACTTTGACATATTGGCTCAACTGACCAATACACCGACTAGGCTGTCTATCTTCGAGCTTTTACACGCCTCTCTAAAGAGACTCGAGAAACACTGAGTGAGGCTTTGATGCAGGCAGACACTTGCCTAACTCTTCTCAAGAAACCTGAATCAGAACCTGTCTCTTGTCTCCACTATCACAGTGTGCTGGAATTAATTCCAAACATCACCTTCACACAAGATGACATGTTGATGGAAGACAATCGACATGACCGTCCTCTCTACTTTACAGGATATGTCGACACCATGAAGGTTGATCGTATTCTGATAGATCCAGGGTCAGCACTCAGCATCATGCCTAAGACGATGTTGGATGCTCTGAAGATTCCAGTGCATAGCCTCTCCGGCACTATCACCACCATCCTGGGATTCAACCAGGGAAGAAGTGAACCTTTAGGCAAGATACGCCTAAAACTCCAAATTGGCAATCTTCGTACGAAGGTGACCTTTTACATTATAGATAACTATGGTTGTTCCTACAATGCTCTTTTGGGGAGACCATTTCTTCATGAACACAACGTTGTTCCTTATACTCTCCATCAATGCTTCAAATACGTTGATGATAAAGGGGAAGTCCAAAAAGAAGTTGCGGATCTCTACCCGTTTAAAGGCGTTGAAGCATATTGTAACGACGCTCGCATGTACAAAGAAGAGTTTATGAAGGTAGTTTTGGCCATGGATAGTGAAGAAGAGCAGGAAGCAGTGCCCAGTGACACTCTCATCATACCTGTCAAAGGGCGTGTCTCTCATCCTCAATCCTCTAAACCACTAGCTATTCATCTGTCAGTCCAGAAGCAATCAACTGGTGATAATCAAGATCAAAGGGAGCTCACCTCTTCTGAGCCACTGGTTATCGACTTACGTCGTAACAAAGATCAAAAGGAGCTCACCTCTTCTGAGCCATTGGTTATCGACCTCCGTCGAAACAAGGAGAAAAGGGAGCTCACCTCTTCTGAGTCGTTTGTTATCGACCTTCGTCGCAACAAGCCTAAACCTCCTTCCTCTTCTGTTCCTCCTCTTGTAATCGATCTGACCAAGCCGGCTAAGGCTAAAGGTCCTGTTGTAAATATGGATGTACAAATCAATAAAAAAGTATCTACTTTCCAGTATACTGATGTCATTTATCATACTAAATGCTATTTGGATATGCTAGATAGCTTTCAGTCATTTACAATAGGAGTCGTATAATCCATTCAGACGGAAGTATTATTTGAACAGCCAGACGACTCATATTTTGTTGTCCCTTTTCGAAAGAGAGGTGAGAGTCCAATACTTTTTAGTAAAGGGCCAGAAAAAAAATTCAGCTATACGGATGATAGCAAAAATAACGATATGGGACGTCTCCAACTTCGTCGTTATAGTCAACAATCAAAAGACATTATCCGAAAGATGGGTTATGACTTCAAGAATGGCCTCAATTACGGTAAGGGTAGACAAACCCCTATTCGTACGGTTGTTCCAAAAGGAAAATCAGAGATGTACTACAACAGGACGAAAAGAGATCTTGGATATACTTCACCTCCGGTCTTATCTCCAGAAGTCTCCGAATCCGATAGTGAAGAGCGCTCCAACGCTTCGGATTCTAGATCATGGGATTCTGACACCAGCATCGGTCAAGTTCATCGATTGATCGTATCTTCTAACATGGTCTCCGCTGAATTCCCGGAAGGCTATGACAAGGATATCGAAGAAAATTCTGAAATAGATCCTTGGGCTCAACGAATGGATACCCAATGGGAACTCCGATTCGAACAACGAGAACCTCCTACCGAAGATCAATTGGTTCAAATTGACGTAGGAGAAAATGGGTCGCCTCGTCCAATATTTATCAGCAAGAACCTCCCAGAGGCGGATAAGCAAGAATTAATTCTTCTTATTCGAGAATACATTGATGTCTTTACTTGGAATTATGAAGACATGCCAGATTTAGATCCCAAAGTTGCTACTCATAAACTGAATATTTTGCCTAATGCAATGCCAGTCAAACAACAGCAAAGGCGATTCAAGCCAGAAATAATAGACGCAATTGATGATGAAGTCAAAAAGCTCATAGCTTGTGGCTTTATTCGAGAAGAACAACATCCAGATTGGGTAGCCAACGTTGTCCCAGTCTTGAAGAAAATTGGCAAAGTTCGAGTTTGCATTGATTTTCGGGATCTTAATGAAGCTTGTCCAAAGGATGAATTTCCTCTCCCTATTACAGATGTCATGATCGACAATACTTGTGGGTTTGAAAGGATATCCTTCATGAATGGATTCTCTGGATACAATCAGATTCGGATGAACCCTGAAGATAAAAAACATACTTCTTTCCGCACCCCTCGCAGAGTCTACTGCTACACTATGATGCCATTTGGTCTCAAGAACGCGGGTGCAACTTACCAACAAGCTATGAGTACCATCTTTCGAGATCATCTTCGTAAGACTGTCGAATGCTATATTGATGATATTGCTGTCAAGAGTCGTCTGAAGGAAGATCACATCCAAGATTTAAGAACTATCTTCAATCTAGTGTGCCAACATCAGTTGAAAATAAATCCCACCAAGTCATTCTTGGGTGTCTCTAGTGGTAAATTTCTCGGCTTCATCATTACCTCTAAAGGTATACACGTGGATCCCGAGAAGATCAAAGCCATTCAAGAGATGCGTCCTCCACACAACTTAAAAGAGCTACGAGGATTCCAAGGTCGACTTGCGTACATTAGGAGGTTCATTTCAAATCTGTCTGGACGCTGCAGACCGTTTACTCAGTTAATATAAAAGGGTATATCTTTCGTTTAGATCGAAGAATGTCAACAAGTATTTGATGATATAAAGCGGTATCTGATGAACCCACCAGTCTTGGTGCCACCAATCTCGGGCATACCATTCTTAATGTATGTCCGTGCTATGGATCATTCATTGGGTGCTCTACTTGCCCAGAAGAACAAAGAAGGCCATGAACAAGCCATCTACTATCTTAGTCGTACTATGATTGGTGCTGAACACCGTTATAGACCGGTTGAAAAAGAATGCGTAGCTCTTATGTTCGCTGTTCAAAAGACTCGACATTATATCATTGGCCAAATCATTCACGTCATTTTCTGAGTTAATCCTCTTCGGGTACTGATGAAGAAACCCAGCACACTCAATTCTCGACTGGCTACATGGGCCATTCTGCTAGCCCAATAAGACATGGTTTATGTTCCGCAAAAGTCTGTTAAGGATCAAGCACTGGCTGACTTTTTAGCAGCTCATCCTGTTCCGGAGACATCTAAGCTTTATGATGAAATTCCAGATGAAACATTGGAATCAAACATGATCTCTGAAGAATTTCCTACCTGGCGTCTGTTCTTCGACGGAGCATCCTGGATCGGACCCAATGGGACCATTATTGCAGGAGTTGGAATTGTTCTAGTCTCTCCAGAAGGATTAGCTATCCAAAGAGCTTATTTCTTAGATCAGCCATGCTCTAACAATATGGCTGAATACAATGCCTTGCTCATTGGACTCCAATTAGCAAAACAGTTGGGAGTCGAATATCTTGAAGTCTACGGCGATTATAAACTGGTTGTCAATCAGGTTAGAGGAATATACGAAGTTTACCATCAAGATTTAGTGCCCTATCATGAAGCTACAATTTACATGGCTACATCATTCAAGGCTTTCTTCATTGAATATGTTCGATGAGCTTGTAACACTGAGGCAGATGCTTTAGCTAATCTCGCAGCAGTCTTAGCAATTCCCGTCAAGAGACAACAAGTGGTCGTTGTTTCCAACAGAGAGTTGTTCTGCATTGAAAATAATCGCAACATTGAGTTCAGTAACTTCGCCGAAGTCAATGTTATCAATGAAGATTGGAGAGCTCCTTTCATCGACTTCGTAGTTCATGACATACTTCCTGAAGATCCTAAGGAGGCTACGAGTATTCGTCGACGATCTCTTCGATTCTACTACAACCAAACTACCAAAACTCTCTATCGACGGACTTATGACGGCCTACTCTTGCGCTGTCTTGCCGGTGATGAAGCGAAGCAAGTATTGCGTGAAGCTCATGATGGTGTTTGCGGAGCACATCAACCTGGTCCTAAACTGCAAGATCGTATCCGACGAATGGGTTACTATTGGCCCTCTATGGTGTCTGATGCCATCGAATATGCAAGAAAATATCGAGCCTGTCAAATCCATGCAGATTTCATCCATCAACCGTCAGAATTCCTTCATCCGACTGCTGCTTCCTGGCCTTTTGAAGCTTGGGGCATGGATATTATAGGTCCTATCAATCCTCCTTCTTCTAAAGGACATCAGTTTATACTAGCAATAACGGATTATTTCTCCAAGTGGACCGAAGCCATACCTTTGGCTGAAGTCAAAACCAGCAGCGTCATCAACTTTGTCAAATACCACGTTATCTACAGGTTTGGTGTACCTCGATGAATCATTCACGACAATGGACCTCAGTTCATCAGTCAAAAGTTCATCAGGTTCTGTGACGATCATCGCATTGATAATATCGCCTTTACAGCTTACAACCCTGCTGCTAATGGCTTGGCTGAAGCCTTCAACAAGACTATTATCAAGCTCCTTAAGAAGTTTGTGTCTACTAACAAACGAAACTAGAGTAAAAAGCTTGGAGAATGTCTATGGGCCTACCGTACTACAGTCCGTAACCCCACAGGCTGTACACCCTTCTCTCTGGTATACGGTTGTGAAGCAGTTCTACCTCTGGAACTTCAAATTCCTTCCTTGAGGATTGCCATCGCTAATGAACTTACTACGGAGAACAATGATCTTCTTCGACTTCAAGAACTGGAGGTGCTCGACGAGAAGCGACTATTGGCTCAACAACACATATAATTATATCAAGCCCGCATCTTGAAGACTTTTAACTGCAAAGTTAAAGTCAGAGCCTTTCAGAAAGGAGAACTTGTTCTAACAGTCAGACGTCCCATGACTATGACTCACATGAGCAAAGGCAAGTTCGATGCAAAATGGGAAGGGCCTTATATCGTGAGTAAAGTCTTCTCAAATGGAGCCTATCAACTCACAGAGCTGGACGGTCGAGTTGCAATGATGCCCATCAATGGCAAGTTCCTTAAAAAGTACTATGTATGAATGTAAAAGGGATTTCTTGTAAATATGACCAGACAGTTCATAAATAAAGTTTGATTTTATTTCATCATAAACGATATTACATGATATCAAGGACGAGAATCACTATCGTCCTTCTTAAAGACAGGACGAGGACCACTGCCGTCCTTTTCAAAAATGTAGTCGGCAAAATAGTCGAGGACATCCTTGCTCGATTTCACCAGAAACGCGCAAGCGGCCATCCTCATGGCCTCTTCTTCTTCAGTCTTCCCTGGCTCAACTAGGAAGTCCAAGATATCCAGTGGCGGCTTGGGTGCAGACGAACCTTCGCCCGCCTCCGTCTGCTTTGACTGGTTTGGCTCGGCTGGACGCTCCTCAGTGACTTCTTCAATCTTGGGGACAATCTCAGCCTTCTTGGATGCATCTTCAGACGACATTTTGTGTTAAAAGTGAAATTGATCATTCAATCTAAATTTCTGTTCTATTTATAGGCAGAGAATCTTGAAACAGTCGATTACGCGAATCGAAGCGACGTATTCTTCACAACATTCATTCCATTCATTTGACGGTTCATCCGTTCATTCCATTTATTTGACGGTTCATCCGTTCATTCCATTCGTTTGACGGTTCACCCGTTCATTCCATTCATCTGACGGTTCATCCATTCATTTCATTTATTTGATGGTTCACCCGTTCATTCCATTCATCCGACGGTTCATCCGTTCATCCCATTCATACGACGGTTCATCCGTTCATCCCGACGATTCATTTCGTTCATACATTCTGATGACTCATCCATTCATCCATACTAACTTGTCACGTATTTATTACCTTTGATTAAGTTGTCTACCGAAATAATGATATTCAAAAAGAAAATTATATTCTGCCATGTCCATATTACCTCTGAGCAGATATAATGAATATAATTATTTTCTAAATCAAGAAATATATCATGTCCTGAACCTCTGAATATATTTTCTATCGCTATTATTTATATCCGTAATGGGATATGCAACAAATAATAGAGCCACAAAAATAGTGTTTTTTCATTAATCAAGATCAAAGACATTACAAAAAGACATATCACAAAGGAGAAAATACAAAAGGTTTTCTTTCACTCAATCGGTGGGGTCATCAGATTAGCTATCTGATGCTTCAAGGTTTGGAGTCGTTCTTCACGAGAATCTAGCACCCGCCTTCTAGCCTCCGCCATTTCAGATTTAGCGTCAAATGTTGGCAAGGTTACTAGTCGGCGAGTGATTTCATCTTGATGAAATTTAAAAAACTCATTCTTCTCATGGGTCAGAATGTCTAGTTGTTGAACTGCAGCTTGATGTTGAGTGGTCTCTTTTTCAAGAGCAAGTTGAACAATTCTCAACTCCTCTTGAAGTCGAGCGAACTCTGCCTTCAGATCAGTAACCTTCTTCTCTTTCTCCCCAGCAGCAGACGCTATTATATCCATCTGAGAATCATATTATGAAGATTTTCTGGTAAAAGTGTCCAAAAATTTCTTGAAATCTGCCTTCGTCACCTCATCTTCTCGAGTCATCCTTTCGAACTCAGCATTCACCAGTGGCTCTACCTCTCATCGGTTAAGATCTTTGTAGATCTTGATTAATTCCTCCAGCTCATCCAGTACATGTTCAAGGTAAGCAGCCTGAGCTTCATCGCCTTGATCTCGAATGCCACCAATCAGATAAGAAGTTGGACTTCTGACAGTGATGAAACCAACATTCTCTTTCTCCATTACCCTTTCTACCAAAGGTCCCAAGGAACTGAAGAAGAAATTGGTAAAAGAACCAACTATAAATTTATTGGTAGCTACTTCACTAGGTGTAGCAGCTATTCCTACAGAAGCTTCAGCAGCAGATGTTTGTGAAGGCGGAAGTTCAGCTTCTTGAACATGGGCTGTAGCCTCTTTTGACAAAGGAGCCATTGTAGAGCTAGTTGCCCCTCCTGGATGTTCTTCTGCGAAATCAAGTAAACATTATCAGTTTGTTGTCACTAAGGACTATAAAAAAAAGATCAAAATGAAGGCAAGCTTACCAAAACTGGGTTTAGTGACAAGATTGTCATTTGATGGGATAGGCTGGAGCCTCGCAGAAGTAGTTTCAGACATTACTGCCTGACTACTTTCCGCTTCAGAGCCGCCTGATAGATGACGGCTACCGCTGGCTATCGCCTCTGTCTGCACTATGTCAGTGCATACTGGAAGAATCAGAGAAGATTGAATTTCTGTATGAATTAAAGTTAAAACATCAGTCATCTGATTTAGAAATGAAGATTACTAAAATCAGTCAATACCTCTTTGATCGAGGACAATAGCTTCCTCCGGTGCTGCTTCATTAGCAACATTCTTCTCCTGAGATGCATGGATAGCAGCATCCTCTTCAGGAGTTAGATTGTCATTAACATTCTCCGCCGATATTTCTTTGTCATCTGCCTCCTCCTCTTGTGCTTCCTCATCATCACTTGCATCAACTGGATCTATGTCATGGAAGCCAAAATCACATCCATCTAGAGCCTCGATCATCAGTCGATCTTCTTCAGTACGACGCGATCTTGGTGTAGCTGGAAGATGAGTAGCTTCCATTGCAAGTGTGGGAGATAGCAATACTTTAACAGATGATTTTGACTCATTAATTGGGGTCGGAGTTACAGTCGCTTTTGCAGCCTCATTTTTTGTTTCCGTAATCTCTTCCCTTGTGTCTGCGACTTGTCCCTTATCTCTGCACTGTTAGCTCCTTCTTGTGTATCTGTTACCTGTTGAGGCTCAGGAGCAGGTGTAGGAGAAGGCATCATAACCCCGACGACAACACTTATCAGGGCAGAAGTATGGATATCTTTTGGAGGGGTGGCCACTTTCTTTCTGAAAGTTATTTTCTTTCTGCGTAGAGGTTCTTCCGGGCTCTCTACATCTACAGCATGTGTTTGTCTTTGGGTGGAAGTCTGGGTCGTCACCTCTTCTCTGTGAGTCGACTCGGCCTGTTGTCGAGACTGCGATCGAGTGGTGACCCTTTCAGAAGAGTCTACAACAGTCTTCTTCTTAGAGACAGGAGAAGATGGTTCTTCTGCCTTTCTCTTCTTCTCCTTGATCGGAGATCTTACAACTTTCAGAGAAACACGCAGCGGTTCGTAGACTTCTTCAGGGAAGTTGGCTTCCCTCGAGGCTTCTAGAGGTGCATCAGCCGGCTCGTGCTCTTCATCATTACCAGGAGGCAACAAAACAGGTGCTCCTTTTCTAAATCGTGTCACCGTCGCAAAGCTGTCTGTTAAATTAAAATTCTCAGCAAAAGTATTTGCTGATGTATAAAAGAGCGAATAAGTATACAGCATGTGCGGGCCACGGTCATTCTTTGTCGGCATCGAGAATGTTGTCTTTGTGTCACGGGTATTGTAATAGGCCCAAGCCCGGGCTCCGTCAATCAAATAACCTTTTCCTTGTAGGCATGTTATGGCATTGCCTACGTAGAATTGGTCGTAGCCGAATTGGCGTGCAAAATGGCTTGGGAGATAAGGTTCAAGATAGCATTCATCTTCGAACCGGTATACTAGATGTGATGGCCGAATCGTCCTCAGCCAATCGAAGGTTGTATGACCCAGAGGTGGCACTCTTACCGAGTCGATCATGTTTGTCGGTATATATTCATAACCGACGGGAGGAGGAACACAATAGAAGTTCCATCCTTTGCCCAGATTCAAGACTCGCCTGCAGTCTTTCAAAGTGGTATAGATCCACTTATATCCAGAATATCTTCTTAGAAAACTGCCACTCACTGCTCCCATAGCAGGGTTCATTAAGGAAGGATGGTGTAGAAGCAGCCATCCAAACAGATATATATAAGGCAGTTCCAGCCGAGGAAAGTTTCCTTTTTTACCTTTTCCTTGAATCATCGAATCAACGAAGAGACGGAGGCCGGCATTTATTCTGCATGTCATTGCTGACAATAATTCTATCCGGTAGCCGAAAACTAGACGGACAGCAGCAAACAATACGCCACGATGGAAGCGGTCAACTGCACTGGCCCCAGGAACGACATATCGTCGAAGCCAGTAGGTAAGGAAACCTGCCAGTTGGGCTTCCTTTGACATGGGCCTGTAACCCATCCTCATAAAACTCTCGACGATGTCTCCTTCCTTGAAAGAAGGATAGTGAAGATCATCCTCAATCTTGATATCCATCTCGTTGTGCATCTCCATCAACTCTATCACCTCGCTATTGCTAAGCGGTTTGAAGAAGTTGGGATTGCAGTTTTCATGTTCTTTGGTCTTCTTCTCGATAATATGGTTGAGGAAAAGATATGGCAACCATTTGGTCGAATAGCACGTGCCGGCCGTGCCACTCTTGTAGTAGAGAGAGCAAATCTTGTAATGGCAGAGTAGCTCTTCAAAAACATCTACCATACGGGCATTCTTCTGGCGCAGTCTGTCCAACTCATCATTTGTTGTGACAAACTCTTCATAATGGAAATCCTCCATCGGCAGATTTGAGATATACTTTATCTCATGCAAGGCTAATCCAATTTCCCCACGTGGCGTCATGAAAGTCCCAGTCCTATAATTGTATCTCTCCGCCAACGCAAGGAATAGATATGGATTAGGGAGAAAGCCATAGACTATGGCATACACTGCCTGATACAGATCAATCTCTTTAAGCTGATCTTCAAATTGAACCAATATCCAATTGGCTATACAGATCCACCTTTTATTGTCCGGGTTCACAAGACCTGTCAATCGCAGATCTTGGTCCGGATACCTCCCTTCCACCTTCGCAAACTCATTTGCGAATATTGGAGTTCTTACTGGTAGCAGCATAGAAGAATCTTCCGACGAGATGCAACCGGGTTTTAGTCCTCTGAGTAGAGAGCTATGACGCTCAGAAGAACTGTAGAATACATCCTTATGGTCTGGCCCCTTCTTAACACATATATTACCCACTCGGGCCTGCTGCAATGGAGTTATATCCCATTCCATTCTTCTAGGATAGCTCGTAAAAGCATATCTGGCCAGAGAAAGACATCTGGAGATCTCTGGCAGAAGTATCGTCTTCTCGCCCCTTTGAAAGATTCTCTGTTCCATGCGTGGCCTTGGCTGAGAATTCTTGTCAAAAGCCTCACCAAACAAGAACAGAGGCTTCTTATGGGTGACAGTGTCAGCAGTTTGAAGAGGCTGCCCGTTCATCAGACACAATAAAGTATTATTATCTTGCGCAGTCAGGACAGCCTGCCGAGATGACGATAAAGCATATTGAGGAAAAGATACATGTGAGAGATCTTCCTTGAATGCTGATTCAGACAGAGATCCAGCAAGAACCTCGTAGTTGGGATCTTCTTTAAGGTTAACTGCATCAATAAAGAGACAAAGATCAGTATGTACAAAAGAAATCAAAAATTTCTTCACAGTTCATCAAATTGTGCTGTGTGAAACAATCTATCAGATTGCGACAGCACAGTCAACGTGTGCAAGACATCAGATTGCGCCAGCCTACTTGTGCAAGACATCAGATTACGCTAGCACGGTCAACGTGCACAAGATATCAGATTGTGCCAGCCTACTTGCGCAAGACATCAGATTGCGCCAGCCTACTTGCACAAGACATCAGTTTGCGCTAGCATGGCTGACTTGCACAAAACATCAGATTGCGTATCAATGCGTAAATCGACGGATTGTGCTGAATACTCTGTCAGCACCTTCCAACCGATTGCGCAAAGAAACAGTTTTTATAAAAATGAAAACTGTTGAACATGCAGCCGAAACCCTAAACAGGGTGGCACAAGTGGTTGAGAATACCATCAATCTCTAAAAAGAGAGAGAGGCCTGAAAGTTCAAAACATCAAAAACCCTAAAAAGGGTTTCGATCATGGTTCGTCATTCACCTTGCAGAGTTGGGTGGCCCGTCTCGTGACGAGATACTCGTAGTGCAACGCGAGTCGAAGGTTCGGCAGGGGGCCTTTTCCTTCTCAGTGGCCGATCGCTTGGGCGCCATTGATGTTGATGACGAGAAGAGGAAGAAGGAGTCGGAGAAGGAGAGGAATTTCTCTCTCTTGAGGATTCGAAAGCAAAGTAAAGATTAAAAAGAATGAAAGATGAAACTATTTATAGTTTCTCGCAGAATCGTAACAGTCACCTCCGATTGCGCCGAGAAAGTCGGAGCTAATTCCTCCAAACGCGCAGCCAGAGCGCAACTTGATTTCAAATTTGAAATTCAAAGTATTTCGAAACTTTGAATATTTTCAAATTTTGAAAACTTTGAAGGGTGTCTTGTAAGTCCTAAAAATCAAGTTGCCTCCATCAAATAGGCAGAGAAATCTAAATTGCGCACTCTTCAAAGAACTGTGCTGTAGACAAACTGCGTTACAAATCAACTGCGCTAGCCTGATCTGTGCCAATGTTCGAGCGCGCTAGGCTGACGTGGCAACGCCATCATTATCTGACAAGAAGATCAAATCTTCTGACAGCCTGACAGCCTGAAAAACGAAGAGTCTGTTCGTTTCTCGTGCCGAGCCACCTTCTAGGACAGCTGTCCAAATCCTAGCGCGGTCCAGCTGCCAACCCCTAGCGCGGTCCAGCTGTCCAACGCCAGCGCAATCTATCGACCAGATCGGAGCGCAGTCTGAAGCTAGCACTATTCAAGTGGCGCAATCCATCAAACTTGTTGAAGATAACTGACATTTATTATGTGGCTTACATGCCATCAATTGCTCGCCACGTGGCAACCGCCTGCACACGACCAAGCACATTTCAATCAAACAATGCCACGCGTCTGAGTACGGTTAGCCCATGATCGAGCATCTGCCCAATGGCCAGCGCGGTTTGTAGTCTACGCAGTCTGTCTCCACCGCAAACTATTGTGCGCAATCCAGAATAACTACAAAATAGTTATTTCTAGAACTCTATAAATAGAGTTTCAAGTTCTTCATTATGGGAGATCATTATTCAAGATCATCAGAGATCAGGAGTTCTTGTCCAAGTGCTGCTGCATCCTTCAGAGGCTATCATCTTCAAAGTTCACATCGTCCAAGGGATAAAGCGATCATCTTCAGATCGGATTCCTATAGTTGTACTTTCCCAGAATTCATTGTACTCTTGTACTATTCTTTAAATTTTGTGAAATAAAAGACTTTTGTTTTTGTAAACAGACCCCAGACGCTTCTGAGTCTGACAAAGAAGAGCGATCTAACTCTTCTTACTCTAAATCATGGAATTCGGACACCAACATAGGGCACATCCATCGAGTGACTCTATCTTCTAATATGGTGACCATCGAGTTCTCAGAAGACGATGATGACTTTGTTGAAGCCCCTGAATCTGATCCTTGGGCATAAAGGATGGATACTCAATGGAAACTTTGCTTCGAACAAAGCGAACCACCTACTGAAGATTAATTAGTCCAGGTCGATGTCGGAGACGAAGCTTCTCCAAGGCCAATCTTTATCAGCAAAAGTCTTCCTGAAGCAGATAAACAAGAACCGATTCAGCTCATTAGGGAATACATTGACGTATTCACCTAGAGTTACGAAGATATGTCAGAATTAGAACCTCAGATTGCTACCCATAAGCTCAACATCTTGCCAAATACAAGGCCAGTCAAACAACAACAACGTCGATTATGAACTGACATGATGGATGCTACAGAAGCTGAAGTCAAGAAGCTCATTGCCTGTGGCTTTGTCAGGGAAGAACAACATCCCAACTGGGTGGCTAATGTCGTCCCAGTTATGAAGAAAACAAGAACGGTCCGAGTCTGTATCAACTTTAGAGACCTGAATGAAGCTTGTCCCAATGATGAGTTTCTTCTTCCGATCACTGATGTCATGATCGACAATACTTGCGGGTTCGAACAGATGTCTTTTATGGATAGATTTTTCGGATACAATCAGATCAGGATGAACCCCGAAGATAAAAAACATACATCTTTTCGCACTCTCTAGGAGTCTACTGCTACACAGTTATGCCATTCGGTCTCAAGAACGCTGGTGCAACCTATCAGCGGGCCATGAGTACCATTTTTCATAAATATTTACGAAAAAATGTTGAATGCTATGTCGACAATATTGCTGTTAAAAGTCGTCTAAAGGAAGATCACATCCAAGACTTAAGAACTATCTTCGATCTAATGCGCCAGCATCAACTCAAAATGAATCCCACCAAGTCATTCCTAGGAGTCTCTAGTGGCAAATTACTCGGATTCGTTATTACCTCTAAGGTATACACGTTGACCCCGAGAAAGTCAAAGCCTTTCAAGAAATGCATCCTCCACGCAACCTAAAAGAGCTATGAGAATTCTAGGGACGACTTGCGTACATCAGAAGATTCATCTCAAATCTCTCTGAACGCTGCAGATCGTTCACTCAACTAATGAAGAAAGGTGTATCTTTTGTTTGGACTGAAGAATGCCAGCAAGCATTCGAAGACATAAAATTGTACTTGATGAACCTTCCATTCCTAGTGCCTCCAGTCACAGGGATACCCTTCTTGATGTATGTCCGAGCAATGATCATTCTCTAGGTGCCTTACTATTCCAGAAGAACAAAGAAGGTCATGAACAAGCCATTTATTATCTTAGTTACACGATAATCAGTACTAAACATCGATACAACCCAGTAGAAAAGAATGCTTAGCCCTGATATTCGTTGTCCAGAAAATACGACATTATATCACGGGCCAAACTATTCATGTCATCTCCAGAGTTAATCCTCTCCGAGTCTTGATGAAGAATCCTAGTACACTCAACTCCAGACTCGCTACATGGGACAAATTACTAGTATAATATGATTTGGTCTATGTCCCACAAAAGTCTGTTAAGGGTCAAGCCTTAGCTAATTTCCTAGCTGCTCATCCGATCACTGAGACATCCAAACTCTATGATGAAATTCCTGATAAAACTCTAGAATCCAACATGATTTCAGAAGGAATCATCGCTTGACGTCTATTCTTTGATGGTGCTTCCAGAATCGGACCTAAAGGCACTATTGTCGCTGGAGTTAGAATCGTTCTGGTATCTTCCGAAGGACTAGTAATTTATAGAGCTTTTCTTTGGATAAGCCGTGTTCTAATAATGTTGCTGAATACAACGCTCTACTCATCGGTCTTCAATTAACCAAACAGTTGGATATCGAATACCTTGAAGTCTACGGATACTCTAAACTGATCGTCAATTAGGTTAGAGACACGTATGAAGTTCGGCATCAAGATCTCGTTCCATACTATGAAATAACAATCAGATTTGATACATCATTCAAAGGCTTCTTCATTGAACATGTACGTCGAGCACACAATAAAGAAGCTAATGCGCTTGCTAATCTAGCAGCAATATTAGCGATCCCTGTAAAAAGACAACAGATGATTGTTATCATCAACAGGGAATTATTCTATATCGAGAATAATTTGGATTTGGAATCTAGCAATTCACTCAAAGTTTGTACTACAAGTGAAGACTGGAGAGCTCCTTTCATAAATTTTACAGTACATGACATCTTACCAGAAGATCCCAAAGAAGCAATGACAATCCGTCGGTGATCACTCCGATTCTTCTACAACCACACTTATAAAACAAAGCAGATACTATGTGAAGCTCACGATGACGTCCGTGGTACACATCAGCCTGGTCCTAAGCTACAAGATCGAATTCGACACATGGGATCTTATTGGCCAACAATGGTGTCAGATGCCATTGAATATTCAAGAAAATATCGAGCATGTTAAATCCACTCGGATTTCATTCATCAACCTTCAAAATTTCTACATCCAACTATAGCATCATGGCCCTTCGAAGCTTGGGGGCATGGATGTCATTGGTCCTAGTAATCCACCTTCATCTTGAGGACATCGGTTTATCCTAGCTATAACCGTTTACTTCTCAAAGTGGGCTGAAGCTATACCTCTAGCTGAAATCAAGACAAGCAGTGTCATCAACTTCATTAAATATCATGTGATCTATAGATTCGGCATTCCTCAGCGAATCATCCATGATAATGGACCTCTGTTCATCAGCTAAAAGTTTACTCGGTTTGTGATGATAACTGAATCAACAATGTTGCTTCTACGGCCTACAATCCCGCAGCTAATGATTTGGCGAAAGCATTCAACAAAACAATCATCAAGCTTCTCAAGAAGTTTGTCTCCACGAACAAACAAAATTGGAGCAAAAAACTTGGAAAATGTCTATGGGCCTATCGTACTACCGTACGCACCCCGACCGACTGTACACCTTTCTCTTTGGTGTATGGATGTGAAGTCGTCATACCGTTGGAGATTCAAATTCCATCACTGAGAATAGCTATTGCCAACGAACTCACAACAAAAAACAATGATCATCTTCGACTTCAGAAGCTTGAAGCACTTGACGAGAAGCGGCTACTAGCTCAACAACATATCAAGTTATATCAAGCCCGTATCTCAAAAGCCTTCAACCCTAAAGTCAAAGTATGAGCATTTCAAAAAGGTGAGCTACTCCTTACTGTCAGACATCCTATGACTATGACACACATGAGCAAGGGCAAGTTTGAACCAAAGTGGGAAGGTCCCTACGTTATAAGCAAAATTTTCTCCAACGGAGCTTATCAACTATCAGTGATGGATGGCCGAATCTCCATGATGCCTATTTATGGCAAATTCCTGAAGAAGTACCATGTTTGAAAGTGTGTATTGTATTTTCTAACAAATATTGTACATACTTCAAATCTTTGAATCCCCAGTGGAGTCTATCGAGATCTTATCATCATTGATAACTTCTACTACATCGTTACAAACATCATCTTTTGAAACCTAGTTGTTTTAAATGATATCCTATTCTTGAGTCCCTGTTGGCCCAAGGATAATCAATAGATATACGAATTCACGTCCACATTATCTCTGAATTCTACTATCTACATCAACGACTTGTCACATCACCTCTAAAAAATTCTATTATCCGTATTAAATGACCCATTATTGACAAATGTTGTTTCAAAAAAGATAACATCACAGCAAATGAGTCCATAAAAAGGAGTTAATGACTATATTTGCAAAGAAAGGAAAGCAAACTACTACATCAAAGCAGGAAACATTGAAGACAAGAAAGATGTCTTATTCATTTGCCCGGGAATGGCTATACTGTGGCAGGTACCACTCCCTCAACCATCGTGCATAGGAAGGCCCTAACTGATTAAGGTCATCCACAGGAGCTTGATGATTGGAGCTCCCGGTGCCACTGCATTCTGAAGCCGGTTCTTCCTTTACGGGAACTTCGATTTTCGAAATTATTTCTTCCTTAATAGTCATCAGTTCCTCTTTGATGAAAGGAGATAGCACTTCCTCCCTGACAGTGACCTCAGCTTTTGGCGTCACCATAGACGCTGCAGAAGATAAAAGAAACAAAAGTTAGAGTCATAAAAGATTGTAAGAAACAAGTAATTTTAACTCTACACAGAGTTGGCGGATGCAATCTGACAGTTAAACAGATGGCGCATCAATCAATCTAGCGCATGGTCTGCACATATTGACAGATGGTGCATCATGTTGAGATCATATGACAAATGGCGCAGGGTATCATTGATTATGAATTTTTAAGCCAAACACTTTGAAAGAGGCGGCACAATGTGCAGATGGCGCAAAGCATCGACCAACACTCTGAAAGTGGTGGTCGATGTTGGCCTGGATCGTGCTACACGCGAATGGCATGAGCGTTCTATGGTCTTCTTCTCCGTTTAATTTTTCACCTTCAATAGCTGGGTTCGCTTCCTCGGCTCTTGACGATGGCATGACGTGCTGTGGTACCATCAGTGGGGGCACACGCAAAGTGGCTCTGGCCATTTTCTTTCCCTTCTTGGTGGCGGTTCTCTTTGGGGCCATTGGAAGCTTCGAAAGAGGAAGAAGACAAGAGCTCGGGAAGAAAATAATTTCAAGAGAAAAGTGTTTTCTCTCTCTTCTCAAAATTATTTATAGCCAAGGCTGTCCGTATCAGTCGCGCGATCTGCACCCAAAAATCGAAGTCAGTTACAATTCTGCCGTGCGCCAATCACATACCAACGCTTCTTATTCAAAGTATGCCAAATTTTAAAACTTTTCAAATTTGAAAACATTGAAGGGTGTCTTATAGAAGCCTAAAAAGTATAATCATCATCATGCGCTACTCACAAAAGGTGCCAAGACTGAAGTTATCAGATGGCACAGACAATAGATGGCGCCAGGAATCAGATGGCGCTGGCATCAGATAGCGCAGGCTAATACGTAGCAGTCTTCTCGGAGAAGCCAAACGACAGTCATCATGACTGGCAGCACGTCAGTCGAGGAAAATCTGTTTCTAATCTCGAACGTGCGGCGCTCGAGGAGATTGTGTCAGATTTGTCATAATGACTGATAGCTGCCCCACGCCATTTGCAGTTGGCACGAGGTAATCAATGAATTAAACAGATAACACTAAAACAGCAGATGGCGCCTGGCGCCATTCAATAGTTGATGCTAATCAATCAAATTATCATCCAAAGCAGTTAGATGACGTGGTGCGCATGCCACTAACCTCGAAGAACGTGTACACGACACTACTCACGACCACACGCATCTCTCTCACAGAATGCCATGTGTCTCATGCAGTTAAGTTAACCGTTCACGCAAAGGGTGATAGTGCGCCAATGGCTGTCTGTGCCAATCAGAATAACTGGCTGACAGTTATTTCAGAACTCTATAAATAGAGTTCTGAATCACTTCACAATGATCACTAATGATCATAATCTCCTGAGCACTTGCTGCAGCACTCTCCAAAGGATCTCTTCTTCGACATCTCATCGTCCAAGGGATAAAGTGATCGTCTTCTGATCAGACTCCTATAGTTGTACTTTTCCAGAAATCAATTATAATCTTGTACTTTCTTTTTTTCTTAGTTTGTAAAGAAAGTTTTTGTTTTTGCAAACAACTTAGAAAATCAGAGAGGAAGTGGTTTGTACAAGAATAAGATTGATTTTTTTCCTTTTGTAGAGTGTTTCATACAAGTAGCCGTTGAAAAAGTAAGTATACGCTTGTAAAAATATAACCATTGCAAATCAATCAAACCTTCTAAAATTATAACCGTTGCAAATCAAATCAAACCAATATCTACCCATTGAAAAAATATAACCAAATTAAACCAGATCAAACAAACCAACTAAAATCAAACAAAAATAAAACTAAAATAAAAATTAAACTGAAAAAAATCTTCTTTCCGCCAACTTGGGTGGCAGAATTTCATGCATATATTTTTCCTCCATCTTCGATGGCGAACGGTTTTGTACGCATTAAATTTTTTGAACTTGTTTCGTTTTGGAAAAATTATGTAAACAAAATTTTGGTACAGTAAGTTTTCTGTTTATAATAATACAGATAAACAAGTAATTATGGTATAGTCATAATGAACAAGTATAACATGTGAACATAAACAAGTAACTAGATAAGAACTTTGGTCATGCACAAGTAATCAATCATGGTGAATCAAGAACAATGACAACATGATATATGAATAAGTAACCATGAAAAGATGATATAAAGATACATGCAGTACAAAATAGAGGTAAAATAGTGTCATAGTGAACTTGCCTCGAGTTAAGTTGCCGTTGATGCGCGATATGATCATGTTGGCACAAAATAAATTCAGTGTCAAAACTACGCAAGATGATCTCAAATGATAGAACAGAATATGTCATTGAGTTAAGAATAGTCAAATTAGCTAGGGTTGATATATAAAAAAAAATCCAAATTCGATAAGGAATAGGAATTTATACGATTGGTCATGGATAGAATTCGATAATCGAAAAAAAAATCATATTAACACATATTTAGAACTTGTATGAAAATATTTATAATATTTTATATTTTACTAGTCAAAAGATATTAAATAGATGCTTTGGAAATGTAGGAATATCTTTTAGGCTAAAACTCAATTTTGTCAAATATATAATACATATTTGGTCAATACTATAATTAAAATACCATACAAGTAATATAATAATATATTTTAGGTTTCTAAATCCAATTTGAAAATGAATGTAGGACAACCCAATAGTAGAAATATATATAAGGTCTAAAATTAATTATTTATAAATCTCAAAATTATAAATTAAAATCTAAAAATAAAAGAATAAAAACCCGTTAATAAGACCCATACCCCTTGTCGAAACGTTGAGCCCAACAGCCTATGAATTAACCCAATCATTAAAATAGAAGCATAATTGAATAAAACCCAGTCCAAAAGATATAACAAAAGCCCAATACTAAAACCCTAAAAAAATTAAAACCAATAGAACACGTAGACTACTGTTATCCACACAAAATAAATAAATAAACAAAATAAGACGAGAATAAGGAAGGGAGAGAGGAGTGCAGAGAAAAGGAAGGAAAGAGTGAGACTGAGCAGAGAGGGAAGAGGGAAAAAGAGCGACAAAAAGAGATAGAAAGGGAGAGAGAGAGAGAGAGAAAGAGAGAGAGAGAGAGATAGAGAGAGAGAGAGAGAGCTGAGAAGAGGGCTGGAAGAGAGGGAGGTCAAAAGAAAGGGAAGGGTTCTACCGGGAGGGAGGGGTTTCGAGAGAGGAGAGCTCCGATCGGCGGAGGACGTCGGCCTGGGCTCGTCGGTAGAGAAGAGGGGACGAGCACGGAGAATAGCGAGGGAAGAATATTGGAGGGCGCATGCTCTCAGGGACGGCCAGAGAAGAGGCGCATGCTGTTGTATAGCTCGCCGGTGAAGGTTGGACGAGGCGACGCCGACGATGGAGGTTGGTGGAAATCGGTGGAGAAGAGGGCGACGCACTCCGGTCAGTTAGGTGGTGGCATTTGGTGATGGTGGCTGGGTCGCCGGCAATGCCTCGACCACTGCGTCGAGCGGTGGCTACGGGGATCGGGATGTGAGGTCTGGAAGAGCTCAGGTGATCGCCATCCCAGCCACGATAGTAGCATGACCACGATGGTCCGATGGAAGTTTGATGAGGTCGAGGACATGGGTTTTCTGGTGGATGGCCGTGTATGGGTGATGGTCAGAGGAGACAGGATGCAGCGACGGATCTGTTGTCGCGGCATTGAGCAGGTCAGCCATGGAAGGCTGTTGGGGCACAGCAGAAATAAACCCACGAAATCAGAGAACACCTCAGAGAAAATTCACAACCATAAAGACAAGGATTTACGTGGTTCGGCCAATATGCTTACTTACATGGACGAGTATGATTCAGTTCCACAATAAAGAAGAAACAAAATTATAAGGACTCTCTCAACACTTTTCTCCTTGCTCTCAAAATTCTTTATCACAAAGATAAAAAAATCTCTCAAACTTTTTGTGTCGAACTTATTCGACAACTTTAGCTCTTTTGTGTTGAACTTATTCAAGAACTTTTATTTGAACACAAAATGAGTTGTCTCAAGGAGAACCTATAGACCCTTTTATATATCATATAAATTCAATCCTATGTAGGCTTACATATATTAGAAATCCAATCATATGTAAGCTCAAAATCCAATCTTATGTAGGATTACCTTATATATGGTCAAAGTAAAAAAAAGGTCATAGGCCTATTTTTGGATTTTTTTCCTTCATATCTCCACCTCGGCAAGATTTTGCCAGAAAATCGAGCCGACACTTCTCTACCGCACAGCTTCACTAAATCAACCACTCGTCAATTCTACCCCTAAGGTCTCTCAAGAAATAGGTAGGACTTGGAGCAAGTCCAAACAATGTTGGAGAAGCCAACCTTTGTACCTCATTAAACAATAAGGAACTCGTAGCCTCTTCTACGGAAATTGAGTCCTTCCCGTATAGTAATATTTGAATAAGATTCTCATAAAATCGGGCAAAGAAAATAATAGGATTAGCGCCAAGCGATCATCATCTTCATGTATGTCAACATCCTTCAAGTCAGAAATAATTCTATTAAATTTTGATATATGATCTCGAATTAACGTACCTTTCTCCATCACTAGTCTGTAGAGCGACTTTAACATATAAAGTCGGTTGGTGAGAGTCTTCGTCATGTAGAGTGATTCCAACTTCAACCAGAGCCCAGTGGCGGTAGTTTCGTCCTTCATAGAGTACACGACATCGCTTTCCAAACACAGACGAATAGCAACACATGCTTCAAGATCCATGTTATCCGAATCATCATCGGTCATGTCACAGGGCTTCTTGGATTTTTACCGTAGAGCCTTGTAAAGCTTTTGAGATATGAGAACGTCATTCATCTGGCTTTTCCAAAAGCCAAAATTATTCTTCCCATTGAACTTCTCAATTTTGTACTTCCCAACCTTGCTTGACGGAACCATCTCAAGAATCTACTTAATTAACTTTTTCTGAGAACTTTGTTGGATGCTTTGCTAGAATCCCAAAGCTCTGATACCAATTTGTTGGGGCACAACGTAAATAAACTCAAGGAATTAGAGAACACTTCAGAGAAAATTCACAACCACAAAGATAAGGATTTAAGTGGTTGGGCCAAGATGCTTACTTCCACGGACGATGATTATTCAATTCCACTATAAATAAGAAAATGAATTACAATGACTCTCTCAACACTTCACTCCTTGCTCTCAAAATTTTCTATCACAAAGATAAAAAAATCTTAAACTTTTTGTGTTGAACTTATTCAACAAATTTAGCTCTCTTATGTTGAACTTATTCAACAACTTTTATTTGAGCACAAAATGAGATGTCTCAAGGAGAACCTATAGACCCCTTTATATATCATAAAAATCCAATCTTATGTAGGCTTACATATATTAGAAATTCAATCCTATGTAGGCTCAAAATCCAATCTTATGTAGGATTACCTTATATATGGTCAAAGTCAAAAAATGGTCATAGGCCTATTTTTAGATTTGTTTTTTCCTTTCAATGGCTGTTGGCGGCTAGACTTAGGGTTAGGGCTAAGAATTTTAGGTTAGGTCATGTCGGGTTGTCCGACACGATAGTGGAAAAGTGGAATTTGATTGGTGTCCGGAGTGTCGGACACGAAAGAGAAGATGTAATTATAAAAGAAAATATTGAAAGGAATTGGGTGGATATGGACACGATGCACGACACACAATTGCTATGATGGTAGTTGGATATGATGGTGTTTGAGGAATTTTTGTGAGAAACAAAGGGAAGCCTCCCTATATATAGGAGTGAGTGTTTCCTAGATAGGAAAGAATTAGGATTTGATCAAATATTCAAATAAATCAAATGAAATAATATTTAAATGTAACCCAATCTAAATATAATACTTGATAACAATAATAAATTTAAAGAAGAACTAAGTATTATCAAATAACTTGTAAAATATATTTCTATAAATATCAAACCAATATATATTTTTATTAGCCAAAGCAACGGTGGTCTAGTTATCATCATCGCCGATCGACCTAGCCTTTCCCAAGCATGCAGGTAAGCTTGTTTTGCTATCACACTGAATCAAGTGGTATCAAAGTCCTATAGATCCAGGATTGCAAGTTTCTGGAAACATTTGGAATCCTTGTTTCACAAACAACAATGGTGAAAACCGTCATGTGCGAGGAGTTTGCTGCCCATTCTGACAACATAGCCTTGTCAAGTAATTTTTTTGTCTTATCTGATAAATTTGACATAATACTATAATTTTTAAAACCAAATACAATGTTGTGGTTGATTTCATGGGAATACCGCAAATAGGGACAAAGGAACAAACACTCGTCCTACTACCAGCTGTCCACAAAAGAGACTCGAGTGTGTCCATAACAGCTGTCCCCTCAGAGCACCACTTGTCTTTGGTGACTTTGAAGGCGACGAGGATGAGAAGAACATATCAAAGTCGAATGCACATGTTGCAGATGCTGAGATAAAATCTTCAACACCTCAAGAAGAGACTTTATTATTCGATAGAGCATTGAAGAATTCACCAATATCTAAAGCTTTCAATGTCGATGGCAGACCTCCTCGTCACTAGCCTAACACTGATCCACCAAACACATCATCTAAGTTCGATCGTCGGTCCCTAGATTTTTGAGATGCTACAAAAAGTCCTACATATATGTATTTTTTTAGACAACTTCAATGTCACCTCTTTCTATGCATGTTATCTACATAAATACCTTCATAGAGAAAAAAGCTCATGGACATGAGCCTATGCCAAAGAAAGATGGCTCATGCCATACGTGCATTGACAGTCGAGGTATCAACTTCATCACCATCAGCTACTATCAGATCCAGATCCGGCCTGGTGATGAATGGAAGCTATTTTAAGACCGAGAAGGACTCTGTGAATGGTTTCTTTATGCCTTCCAGACTTTTTAATGCACCAAGCACATTTATGCACCTAAAGAATTATGTTTTGAAGCCATTGACAAGAAAGTTCGTAGTCATCTACTTTAACGATATCCTGATTTATAGTAAGAGCCAAGCTGGTTATCTGAAGCACCTCAGGGAACTTCTCAACCTTTTTTGAATTAAAAAGTGTAGCTTCCTTACTAACTAACCCATATTCTTGGGATTAGCACCAATGACCTTAGTGTTGATGAAGAGAAGATTTGAGCAATTCGCGACTGGCCTACTCCAAAGACAATGACTGAAGTTCAAAGCTTCCACGGTCTTGCCAACTTCTATCTACGATTCATCCGCAACTTCAGCGCTATCGTGATGCTAGTGACAGAATGCATGAAGATATGCAGATCTTTCAAACCTTCAATATCGTCGATCCTTATTAGTATTTCCTTCTGGCAAACCGCTTTATTTCGAGAACTCAGGGACGAGTTCTCTTAAAGGAGGGGAGACTGATGTAGCATGAATTCTAATTCTGAATACTTCTAGGGTTTTCTTTTTCTTTTGGGTTAATTAGTTGTACCCCCCTATGGTTTGTATGTATTTTGCTAACTGTCCCTGTTGTTTTAAAAATAAAGAACACCCCTCTGGTTTATAAAGTTAATTAGTTGTACCCCCCTGGTGCATAGAAGAAAATGAGTGAAAAATTAAGCAGCCAGGGGGGTGTTCTTTATTTTTGAAACAACGGGAACAGTTACCAAAATACGCACAAACCATAGGGGGTACAACTAATTAACCCTTTTCTTTTTCTATCTTTTTAGTTTTACTTTTTTATAGAGTTGTTAAGAATCATATTTTTTAGGACTATTATTTTGACTTTATCTTTAAATAGGATAGATTTTTATCTTTCTTGATTAGGATTATAATTTATATTTTTATTTAGATTATATCACGTCCCACTTTTCGAGTGAAATGGTGACGTCATAAACACATCCCCAGGCTACGTGCCGAAATTGCGATTGTCGCCCGTAATCATCAGCAAGAATGGAAAATACAAGGAGTTTCATAGTATTAAATATAGTGTAGCTATTATACAGAAAACTTTTCCAACAATACTTCTACAAGCTTATTACAAAAGTAATTCACAAGATACTACGATAGTGCTGGTCATAACTGTAGGTAGTCCGAACAATTTACTCCTCGTTGTAGTACGGCGGTACTTCGGCGGAGGCGTCTTCTTCTTCTTCACCTAGTGAACAAATACTAGGTCGTTTAGAAACGACAAGCAAGTCTTCGGCCAAGAACGGTGAAAGTTAAGCAAAATAATGAAATATGTAATTTTTCTTTTGAGAAAAGATAGGGATATGCCAACTTGCAATATATATATATATATATATATATATATATATATATATATATATATATATATATATATATATATATGCTTAAGTAAATCAAAGAATGTAAACATCGTCCTACTCCATGAATAGCAAGATTTCCGAGCTTCTCTTGAGCTTTTGTAGGATTTGCTTCCCTTGAGCAAACAGGAAAGCTGTCTACCTAAAATAGACAGAGTTGTTTCTGGAGTGAAGAATGGAATTTTAATGCAATGCAGTTTTAAGAACAATACTCTGAATAATCCTCTAAATATTTCCCGTAACAATTCCGTTGACTTGGGATCAGGCTGTGATTTCCGAGCCTCCCTTGGGCTAAAACCATCTATTTGATGTTACTGTCAGAATAGATGCATTGATTTCCGAGATTTCCGAGCCTCCCTTGGGCTAGTACCCTCTATTTGAAAATAGATGTACTGATTTACGAGATTTTCGAAATACTGATCAGCTTTTGTTATTTATGTTACGGGATATCTAGGGATATTCAGTTGTTCTTCCCTCCCAATGCTTCCTAAATAAGAAACTTCCTTAAAATTTCCGAAAGTCAGAAATTTGTCTATCTTCTAAATTTTCCAAAAATTTCGGCAGAGTCTCCTTTGTATTTAGGAACTCCGAAAATTCACAATGAGACATATATATAATAAAATAAATTCCGGGTTCGCCGACCCCTTCGGTGGAGCAACTCTCAACACCGGACCACGCAGTAAATAAAATGGGCTCGCCGACCCCTTCGGTGGAGCAACTCTCAACACCGGACCACGTAGTAAATAAAATGGGCTCGCCGACCCCTTCGGTGGAGCAACTCTCAATACCGGACCACGCAATTATATGAAATGAACAAAGGAAACTTGAGATTCTTACCCGAGCAAGCAAATTTTTTACCTTTCCTTTAGCAATCTAAAATCGGGTTGCGGCTTGCGAATTGTTTTCCAGTTATCAGAATAGAACAATACTTAATGTTTATCCAACGTATAATAGTTAATATGCAAAGGCTTAAAATGTCAATATATATATATATATATATATATATATATATATATATATATATATATATATATATATATATATATATATATATATCATGTAGATGGTATGCAAAAATCAAATCAAAATAAAACCTCTCCATATCAATCCTTGAGAGTGCATGAAACAGAAAATGTAGAAACGAGATTTAATTCTAAATATGAACACACAAAATTGAGCACTGATTTGTAAGTAGAGAAATACAGGGTCCTTGTACTTCTTACCTTCCCGGTCGTACGGTCCAGTTGTTCAGTTTCTATGTGTATGTCAGACTTACCCTTGGAGAGTCCCATATGTCCACATGTGTTCATTTTGTTCATAGAAATTTCAAGTCCAGATATTTCATGTCCACAATCAGTTCCTTTATTTGTGTCCAAATACATACAAACTTATCCGTGTTGCGTCACATATAATGATTCCAATGTCTAAGTATAACAAGTTTTTAATTCCTTTATCTATGTTTATCATAATTAAAATTTTTCTAGAAATCAGAAATTTCAAATTTTTTTCTTTTAGAGATCTCAAATTGGTTAACTAACACCAAAATTTCAGAATTTGAAGCTAAACAATAATTAGAGAAATTTTCTCAACTTATATTCCAAATTATGTTCTTATGAAATAAAGAAATTGACATCTAATATGAAATTTCAGATTTAAAAATTTAACCTATACATGTTCAAATTAATCAAAAAATCAAAATGGAGTATTCTTAAAGAAAAGGGGAAGAGGGAAGGAGGACTTGCTTTCTAGTATTATTCTAACCTCCAAACTACCCAAATCTAAATTTTTTTTTGTATGATCCTATCTTATAATTTCATAATTTAATATGAATCCATAATTATTCAAAATTAACATAGATGAGATATTAAGAGAAGAAGGAGGAAAAAGATGACTTGCCTTGGATTGGGAATTGACCTAGCTTTTCCACAAACCCTAATTTGAATCCAACAACAAATATTTATGTTAGCAATTCTAACCTAAGATTAAATTAGGAATGATATAGAGGTTGGGGGAAGAAGAGGGAATTAGAAATTACCTAGGATTTGCTTTGGAATTGGAAGTGGAAGAGGAAGAGGATGAAGAGGATGGAGTGGTGGAGGTGGCCGGGGAGGGGCGGCCGGCGGCGGCGGACGGCAGCGGGCGGCAGCGGCAGTGGCGGTGGGGTCGGGTGTGTGTGTGTTTTTTTGTTTTGCTTTGTGTGTGTGTGTGTGTGGGTTTTATATAGAGGGAAGAGAAGTGCTGGTGGTGGGAGTGTGTTGGTGGGGTGATGGAGTGGTGTTTGTGTGTTGGAAGGGAGTTTTTATAGAGGGGGAAGAGGTGGTGA